>JBBPDA010109521.1:0-33054 GCA_037974385.1 Arnoldichthys spilopterus
GGGATTGGCTCCAGCTTCCCCGTGACCCGGAAACGGAAGAAGCGGTTGGAAAATGGATGGATGGATGGATGGACTTTTTGTATGGTGCGCTGGCATACGTTCTGTTTTTTTCTTCAAAATGGACTTGGAAATGTCCACAAATGTTAGTTGTGGTTTGCACTTTACGACTTACATCAAACTGTTAAAATAGTGGCCTAAATGTCACCCAAATCATCTCTGAGTTAAGTGGAAAACTGCTAAATTGATTTTTGCCTAAATTATTCCTAAAATGTGTGGAAAAGCTCTGCACTGTGACCACCAAATGTTTTAGAAACCATTAAATACAGCAAAGCCAATGCTGGGGAGTAGTGAACTACATATAACTGAACTACTAGTTAAACTGCATTTTGCAGTAGTTTGCTGGTAGTTCAACTACATGTATTTTTGTAAAGTGATTTAAATAGTTATTTATTATTTTTGTCAATTTGTGTAATATACTAAAACTACAAACATGACAGGAAATAAATTATCTGACATTTTTATCATTAATTCTTTGGTTATTGTTTTGCCCTTTCACCCCATTTCTTTCTGTTCTGAATCTGACAATTTGTCACTGACAATTAAGCCACAACTGCACTTCAGTCTGAAAGGGTGGGCACTGCTTGGTGGTAATAGAGTAACATCATGGATAAACAACCATCCATGCCCCACCTACTCTGCTCTGGCACCACGCCAACATCATTTAGAAATGTAAACACAGTGTGGAGAAACAAGGTCTGATTAATACATCTAGACACAGAAGCTAGATTTGCTTGAGTAGCAGTGAATGGATGTTAAAGTCAAGAGGAAATGGGGCCTTAAAGACAATGAGGAAATGAAGGACACTGATTTTAACTTCATAGTTTAGTGAAAAAATTATACATTTTCTCCACCCAGTATGGCAAAGGCATGTGATCGGCCAAGACATGTTTGGAGGTTGAGGTTTGCTTCTTTAGTTTTTTTAGTCTACAAGTAAGAGTCTAAAGAATGGCACTTAAGCGGTTTCTGACAATATATTCAAACTGACTGTATGATATTCACCTAAAACAAAAAAACGTGTTTTTTAAGAAGACCGTTAGTTAGCTGCAACCATTTTCAAAGATAACAAGGTGGCATACAATGTTAGAAACCACATAAGTCTATAAGACATTACTTGATAAATTAGATGTTTGAGCAAAAGCATGTGACGATTTAGGCATGATGCTAACTGGTGGGGTATAAGCTTTCAGTACATATTAGCTCCAACTGCCTTTGAGAACCAGTGCAAAAAAAAAGTTCTTCAGACATGAAAAGGTCAGCTTCTGGTGTACGTTGGTATGTTACTAAAACTGTGTACGTTTATCAGAAGGTCCTCTAGAAAAATGTTCCAATAAATATGAAAAAAACGTACCTAGATTTATTTTTAAGGCAAGGTTTCTGTGCAAAGTAAAGACAAAGAAAGGCTAACAGGTCACATTTACAGACTATGGTGCTTTCAGGTTAGTCTAGATTCCAGCTGCTTTGAGTTTTACCAAGGCCTCAGAACCTGTTTCTGACTGTAGAGCAGAGCTGAAGGAATCCCTTTCAGCGACAAAAAATGAGTGTAACTACTCTTTCTTCTAAGACCCACCTAGTTACATTTAAAATATTAGCAAAAGCTAAATGTTGACTCATGATGTTGGAAATAAGGATTAAAAAAACAGAGAAAGGCATGTGTTTCATTAACTGAAAAAAACATGCTAAGAAGAATCAACATGACCATGCAATCAGAATCTAGATTTCAAAAAAGATAATCTCAGTACAATCTAACATCCCTGATAATTTTGCATTATTTACATAATTATGTATTGTTAACTGAACATATAGCAAAGTGACCAAAATAATCCCATGAGCTCAAGAACAGAGCACATCTGTTGGAAGCGAGACATTCACCCACACCCACATCACTGGCCCTTATCACTGGAGCCCAACACACATGGGTTAGCGAGATTACACCCTGCACTCCTGTGTCAGAAACATGTGATTTCATCAGGCAAGCTCGGGTGGATCACACTTCCCTCAGTGCAGGGTACTCCAGGCCAGCCATACTTCCCCATTCAGCTGCTCACAGGTCAAAACACTCACAGCTAAACCTAGAACAGCCTCAGAGAACACTGCTGTGCTGCAGGTGTGCTTCATTAATAATTAACAATTAAGCAATTACCCACCTTTAAATATCAGACACATTCCTCCTCACTAGAAAAAGTCCTCCTGATTAGAGGAGGCCTTAAATGTAAACATCCCCCACTGCCAGTTAGGCCCCGCCTAAAATAATATTAAAACACCACCACAAAGGTTTTTAGAAAAATTTAGTGAATGGGGCTGTTGAGTACTGAAAACCAATGCCACTTAACACAGTTGACTCACTGCTGATTTAAGAAATGCAACTTTAAACTGTATTACTTAAGGAGGTAAAGGTACCATTGACTGATTTTAGAGAGACATATGTTGCCACTATGGCAACATCTCTTCCTGGGATGTCCATATTTAGTGCATGTGTGTGACCTATTGAGATCCATCTCCTACTGAAAAAGTATGGCGCATCATGAAGAGTTAAACAAGGTGATCACGGCCGGTTAATAATAATAAAATTTAAAAAAAAGCACAGCTTGTGAAATAGCAGCCTGGCACAGTACACTGAGTGCTTAAGTCATGGAGTCTGGGTTAGCGATCCACCAAGCCAACTTTTTCAGTCCCAACAACAACACCACCAGAGTACCGATCCAATACCAGTGTTTTAATGTGTAAGGAAACATTAAGCTTGTCTTAAATTTTAAGAATTAAAAAACTACTTTTAACAAATACATATAAACCTATTAACTGTAAATCATTCATTATTTAAACAATAATTGTGCACCCACAACTTCGTAAGAAAAATCTTAAACTTAACAAGAATGTTAGTTTGTGCAGGGACACAAACACAGAATAACTGAATTGTATTGAATAGATTGGCCCCATGGATCAGCCCATTGTTACCAATACCCGATCCAGTTATTTGAGCTAGTATCGGATCAATATTTGATATCAGCATCAGACTGGGGGATACCTAGAATGGGTGAAAAATTATTTTGAAGAAAAAAAAAATGGCATTTAAATTAAAATCTAAATTAAAATAAAATACTGGAAAATAAAAGTTGCAATTAGTTATTTTCTCAAATCACCCTAGAACTCATGCACTGTCACTCAGAGACTGTGGCCTGTGGTACACCTTCAACCTGAAGCTTTGATGAAGAAGCTTAAACTTACTGAGGTCACATGACGAGCTGAAGACAACACTGTGACAGCAGTTTAAGGTTCACTTAAGTGAGAATGGTGGTGATAAAATAATTCTCAGAAAACTGTAAGCAAAGTTACACACCACTCACTTTTTCATCTTCGCTTCACATGACAAACACAAAAATAAGGGTCAAAAATTTGTGAAAGTCAGACATCAGGGCTGAGAGGTGGCTCACATTATTCCCAGGCTGAACTCTATGAACACGTGCAGTGTTGGTTCTAGGGGTGTAAAACGTACCCAGAGGTCACGGTTCGCATCAAAATTTGGAAAAGAAACAACACCTGCCATTAAATCCTAAATGCATAAGGCTGGGTTTCTTTTCATTTGTTTGAACATAGACTCTGACAGAGAACATATTTTAATGAAGAGCACATTAAAAAAAATCTAAATAAAATAATAAAAAAATGAAACTTTGTATTTGGAGTGTTTCAGTTTGTGCCATTTAGCCAAAAAACTCAAAGCTTAAGCCCAATATTCCCAAAAAAATAAGGAAAGAGGGGACCCTTGCTAGTAGGGACAGACACCAACATTTCAGTCAGACCCCACTCATCTTTATTTATCCATTACATGGGTCTGCGCCTAACCAGGAACACTGGGGTGTGCTGGAGCCAATCACAGGACAAAAAGCAGAGAAACAGCCTGGTCAGGTCACCAGTTCAGACAAAACACTCACACACACCGTCACACCTAGGGGAGCAATCTGGCATCTGCAACCCAACTGACTTTGGACTGCAGGAGAAAACCCACACTGACATAGGAGAAGACATCAATCAGCTTGAGCAAAGCTTAGCATGGCATGTTGCTTACTTTCTAAAGGCTTATGATTTAAGCTGTTCAGATGGCGCTTGCTCTTGTAAAATTTGGTTTCACATTATGTTTCTCAATCTTCAGCTACTGCATATTCTTATTCATATTCATATGACTTCATGCACCAAAACTGCAACTACTCATGCCATTGCACACCTAATTGGTTCCTTAAAAGAATAGTTTGGTTAAAAAAAATAATAATAATAATAATTTACAGAATTTGATCAGTAATCTCTAATAGACTTGCTTATGTGGGTTCCAACACAAAATTATGTTAAACAGCAGCTTAAGTGTCTGAAACCAATGTGAGATTGCTTAGCAACTCTGATTTTTGAGGTGAGGGTGAGGTGATTAGTGCAGTCTGTACCAGGGATGCACCAATCCAACTTTTTTTATAGATACCTGGGCTTTGGGCATCATCTGATACAGAGTACTGATACGTTAGCAGGCTTTAATTAATAAGCTGTATGTCTCACTGTGCGTAAAACAAAATGCAACAAATACATATAAACTTATTAATTGAATTGAAACAATAATCAAGCACCAGCAACTTGGCAAAAAAATCTTAAAAAAAAAAATAATTACAATCTATAAGTGCAAGTACACAAACACAGTATAACACAATTAAACTAAACAGATCAGCCCCATGGATCAGCCTATTGTTACCAATATCCAATCCAGGTATTTAAGCCAGTTTTCAACCAATTTCTGATATTAGGATCACATTGGTACATCCCTAGTGTGTACATTGCTAAGTGCTGTAAGCTTCTATTATTTATTAGCCACATTATTCTTATTGCTCCAGTTTAATACTAAAGAAGCAAACTTCAGACAACTAAAATTCCTTGTTCACCAAAATATTTCTTTAAGCCTCTGAGTGACTTCCTCTCGAAGGAGGAGTCAGGAGGCCTAGCACAGATCAGGAAATGTTCAAAGATTTCAGCCCACAACTTCCTGCAGCAGCACTCCAGGTGTGGAAAGCGGAAAGAGGCCTCCAAGACAAAGCAGCATGTTCAAGGAATTTAATTGTTTAAGGTTTCTCTGTAAAAGTCTCAAGAGACTTGGAATCTTCTGTGAAACTTATTGCTGCTGCTAACAAACTATATATAAACCATGCTAACCATGTAAGCCATATAACGCTCACTGCTGTTCAAAGGCTGAAACATTCAACGATCAGCCATAACATTTACATCACTGGCAGGTAAAGTCAATAAAACTGATCTTCTGATCATTAAGATGAAATATCAGGAGGTGGGATACATTAGACAGCTAGTGAACAGTCAGTTCTTGAAGGTTATGTGCTGAGAGCAGAAAAAGTGGGCAAGCGTAAGGATCTTAGCCCCTACTTAAGGTAATCCAAGAAAGAACAACTGGTGAATTGGCAACAGGGTCATGGGCACCCAAGGCTCACTGATGCATGTGGGGGGGGTGAGACTAGGCTGTCTGGTCTGATCCAAAAGAAGAGCTATTGTGGTTTAAACAGTGAATGCTGATCCTGCTAAAAGGTGTAAGAACACACAGTTGCTTATCAGTGTACAATGTATTACAAAGCAAATACTCATTAATATGTTTAGGCAAGATAAAAGTAAGCCTATTTAAAGGTCAATCACTAAACAGGTTATTTTTTTTTATAAAGGTAATTAGTTACATTAGTCATTGCTAAAAGTAGAGGAATTGCAGTATATATCATTTTTATTTTAGAAATTTAGCAAATTTCCCACTTGTGGGACTAATAAAGGTTCTCTTATCTTATCTTAGATAGTATGTAATTTTAAACATTTATCTTGAATCAATTTGGCTTTATATTTATTAAAAAACACAAACTCTGGACTTCCTTCAGATTCAGCTTAGTAAACAGCCTTATGCATCTTTGCTTGTCACTGCACAATCAACTCAATTTTTACCACCTTTTACATCAAGTTGTATTTCTACAATGCTGAAGCCTTTCATTGCCTGCTATGAAAACCCTAAAAGCTTTATATTTTACAGAAACAGAGCTGTACGGTATATTCATCAAGGCAGCTAGACTGTACGTTTTCTACCTTTGTCTTCCCACAAAAATTCTCATAAGACCTATATTTTTAACAGCTCTCCAAGGACAAGGCCCAAATGCATACATTTGCCAGCCTCATATAGGAAAGTGCTGAAAGTTATAACTTTCCTGCTAGTGGTCTGTGGTCTTCGAACATAAATTAGCAAGGGAAAAAACTAAAAATTCTCAAAAGAAGCTCAGATTTGCTTAATACCAACATACCTTCCTAAGTTTCCAAGATATATAGATGTTAAAAAGAGGGCATGGCCTTATTGTTTTACCTTAAAATAAACGGCATGAAAAAACATTGTAAAACCAAAAGCCGATGAGTTGGATGCAGGAAAAATGGCTGAGAATAGGGATCTGAGAACCTTATTGTGATGGCTAGACTACATAGTCAGAGCCTCTCCAAAATTGCAGGTGTGCAGAATATAGTACCTACCAAAAGTGACCCAAGGAAGAACAAGTAAACTGACAAGAGGGTCATTGGCACCTATGGTTCAGTGATGTGAATGGTGAGTGATGGCTAGCCCACCTGGTCCATTTCCACAGAAGAGCTGCTGAAGCCTAAATTGCTGAAGAAGTGACTTGTACTTCTTTGGTATTTTCCAACTCTGATGTTAGAATTGTTTTTTTTTCTTGAAGTATCATATAATATTTTTGTCATGTCAAACACCTATTCTGGTCTATTTATTTTCTTGTACAAACCTACAAGGTGAAATACATCTGATTTGTCATATTTCTAGCTTGGAACCACACGCATGGAACACAGCAAGCAGCAAATATAGACTCAGCATGTAATTCTTTCACCAAATGGGGTCAGAATACTTTGATTAACACTTGAGACATACTGCACGTGGCACACAACCCCCAAATGCTGTGGTTACTATGTCTGGTGTAAAATTGGCTTAAGGCATTCTGATCGGTATCTTTAGACCATTAAAGCATGTTCACACTAGTAGCTTTTAGAAGCACAGTACATAGTTTCTGTTATTTCGACATACCAGAGTCAGGTAACCAAGGAAAAAAGAGTCCTGTGCAATGAATGACAATGAGGACTGGGTTCAAGCCATTACTTACTGCAGCAGTCAAACTCAGGTCCTACAGAGCCTACAATTTGGTCTTTATGTTGCATTCACACTCACTCATAACAGGTTTGGCCTCAAAACTGGTGTAAAACAGGTAGAAATCATGTTGAACCATAATGCATCTCTAATATTCTCACTATGGTGATGTTTAAATCATTTCAAACACTTCCAGGAGCAGAATCACCCATAGTAAAATTGTGAGATTGGGCTGTGTGATGCCCCTGTTCAAGGCTAACAAAAAATACACTGGATAATGTGGCGAAACGTCACCAAATCTAACTTTAATAGTGACATGGCCTAAAAGTGGGCATATTTTAGGGATGAGCAAAATGGCAAAAAATATCACAATACTTACAGATACAGTACACAATTTGTCATAGTATTGACATTTTTGGACATCTGCTAAGACAGACAAAGAAATAGTAAACAACAACACATACTTTTAAAATACTACTGAAAATTATGATCTTGTTTTCAACTGGTCATAATTCATGTCATGAGGAACTGTATTGGAAACTGATAAGGTTTCAACCACATGCATTTGCACAAGCTGCTCAAATGTGTCTCTGGCTAGTCAGACTGAAATCTAATTGCAATAAACAATTGTCGGTGTTGCTTAACAAGAATATTAAGAATAGCTCATCAGGTCATGAACCAGATGTGGTTAACACAATATATTGTAGCAAGATAATGTAGGGCGATGCCATGTTCACAATATGTCCAGAAAGATGAAGTGAAAGTGACTATTAGTCATCATCAGCACACTCCATTACATAGAGTACATCACAATGATGGGACCTCTGCATTTAACCCATCCACACATGAGCAGTGTAATGGGACAGTACCTTGCTGAACAGTACCTCAGTGCTACCTGAGCCGGGACCTCATGGGCAAGTCCATAACCATTAGGCCAAAACTGCCTTACTGTGCACTGCCCTAGATATTGACATAATAGGACCCATTAGTATATGTCATAGATCTAGATCTGCAGAGTCTTTCTCCACATACAAGAAGTGTCTCAAAACTCAACTATTCCACCCCCACATAAGTCTATCGGTCACGTACAAACTATTGCTACCTGATAACTGACTAGAGAATGTCTCCCAGATAGTAATGTTCCACTTAGTTTTTATTGTAGCACCTGTCATTTGTATTTTAAAACTAAATGTGTTGGACTTCTTTGTAGCACTCACTTCAGTGTTGTCCTGTGCAGCTCTACTGCTTGTGTTTCCTGTGTCTTAGAAGAACAGCGTCCAATCTGCCTTAATCAATTGCATCAGCAGAGACAAAAGCAGCTGTGTAGCTTCTTCCTTCAAATCTTCTCCACCTCAATTGGAAATTACAAAACTGGCCACATGGAGAATGAGGCTAATGCTGGTAACAAGTATAGGATGCAACCCACTGACTTAGATCAAGCAATCAAGCAAACAAAGCCATTCAAGCCAAATCAGATTTAAATAAACCTTCAAGACGACCGATACTTCAACATTGCTAGCGCAAGTGTTATTTTTTTTTTCTTATCCTGTAACAGGATCTTATTACTGTAGCTCTCTTTTTCATGGGTAATTTATTTATAGATTTTCTGTCTTAATTATGTTTTAATTTCTATTGTTTTATATCTTTTAATGTGAATTTAAATTTTCTTTGTATTTCACATTTTTTCTCATTTGTCAAGCACTTTGAATGACCACTGTATGAAAGGTGCCATATAAATAAACTTGTCTTGCTTTTAAGCAAATAAACATATGCAAGTATGTAGAGATTGAAGTGGTTTTTTTTTTTTTTTATCTTGGACGTATTATGAGAAGACCCAACTTGGGGGACAACAACAATCGTTTGGAACAGTTCAAAGTAAAAGAAAGAAAATGGGCAACAACATAGGGATAGAGACAATCCGAGTCATCACAAACAAACCAATGCAAAGCCTAAAAACTCAAACATAAGATATTCTGAAGAACCATTATGCATACAGTATAGTTGTTATATGCTGATGTCCAATACTTTTCATGCACATATCTGCCTTCCAATACCGATGCCAGTACATTAATAATATATAGAAATTTGGGTTTAATCTACCCAGGTTAACGATTATAAAGAATTATAACATTTATTTCTGTAGGCTTACAAGTGCAGTTTAATGAGTAAAATAATAAGTAATTTTAGCTCAGTAACCCAGCATCACCTATACACTCCACTGTTCTGCACAACAATCAGTGATCATCAAATATCGTTCTAAAACATCAGCCAAATCTAAAACATCGGCCTGATGCTGAGATTTTTTTTTTAAGCGATATCGATCTGGAGCCAATATTACAGTCATCTCTAACCATCTCAGCTGGTCAACTACATTTGGTATGTCAGAAATGCCAAAATGAGCCTAAATTTGCATTATTTGGAAAGTGTATTGATGTCGGAGTTACTTAAGTGGTGCTATACAGCAGTAGCTTAGAGAACAAGAACCCAGTTCAGTTCATATAGCTGCCACTCCTTCCACCTACTAAAACTAAAGCAGATTCCAACATCCTCCCACTCCAACACTCAGCAGTCACAGGCCTGGGTGGGGAGCCCATGTCTTCTTTATGACCATCAGGCTATAATTCAAAGGATTCCCGCACTAAAAACAGCAGTCTGCACGCTAACGGAGCATTCTTGTAAAAGGCATTACATATAATTTGCCTTTTATGCAGCATTTCTAGAGTCACTCCTTCACTACACAGTCCTGGCATAGAGTGGCTCCTGTTTACCAGTTACTGATGTATCTAGAACTTTCAGATGGAACAGTGTAACGTTTCCCTCACAAAATGAATCCCACTCATTAGAAATGAAACCATTAATTCACAATCTTTGGTATATTCCTTTGTTCCTTCCAAATAATGATGGTGGTTGACCTGACAGGGCAGGACCAGAGCCTAGTCATCTAGAAGGACTAATGCTAGAATGAGCCCACAAGTAATTCATTTCTGAATAGAGACAACTGGGCACTGGACACTATTAAGTGGCAATTCTCACTGCAAGTTCTCTGGTAGGACTTCAACCAGGACCTGTAAGTCTAACCGATGTTCACTCATATATAGGCATCAAATTCTACATTTTGACCCCTGACCCCAGTATCTAACCCAATCAAACCCAATTATATTGCTGCAGATTTTAAGGTGTTGATATATTCTTAATCAATCCAATGATAAAGTTCCTGTCACACTAGTGCAAGAGTGTCAAACTCTGCTCCTGGAGGGCCGGTGTCCCGCACTATTTAGTACTTCTCCTCCTCAAACACATTCACTAAACCTGGCACTTAGCAGGTAATCTGAATCAGGTGTGTTTGAGCAGGGAAATCACCAAACTGTGCTGGACACCAGCCCCCCATGACTGGAGTTTGTCACCCCTGTACTAGTGTATCTGACACAGCAAAAACACAAAGACAGCTGGACTGGTCCTGGTGTGACTGAGGATGAACTGAGTTTACAAAAAGCTCCATTTAGGCCAAGGTAGTAATATCTGACATGTCAATAGCAGTGGGCAACAAGGTAAAAATGTACCATCGCAACACTTCCAGAAATGTTGTAAAATGTAGAAAAATGTAAAAATATCAATACAAATGATTTTTATTCGTATTTTACACACTGCACTAAATCAAACTGCATAAAACTCATTCTAGAAGTAGCGATGACATCAACAACATAATTTAGCATCCCCACATCTTAGTCTGTCCAGTTTTGCAAAACAACCAGACTGTAGAGCTTGGAAAGCAAAAACCCAAAGATAGCTGGGCTGGTTCTGGTGTTGAATGGGTGAGAATGTCTCACTGAGGGTGAACTGACCTTTGTAACAATAAAAAAATTAAAGCTGAGTCTAGACTTAGCATTAAGTATGGAGCACATTTAAATCAATCCAAGGGCAAAAACCAAGCAGATTCTGCCTAGTAGTGCTAGACCAGTTTTGGCGAGCGAGAAGTGAAACCTCTTCCATTAAAGATGAACTGCATAAGTCAAGACAAAAACCATAGGCAGATAAACTGCTTCTGATGTAAAGATGGAAACAGGCTTTATAAACTACAACCCCCATCTACACTCTTAGAAAAAACAGCTATATACTAAAAAGAGTGACCTGAAACAATAGTGGAACCTCTATTTGGGCTATATAACCAAATATAAAGGTTCTTTAAAAGTATTGTAGACATAATAAAAGGATGTAATGGAGCACAGGCTAACTGTGCATTTAGGGTTAAGCAATTATTTAGAGTTTTATTTCAAAAATGCAGTCAGAAAGAGTGCAATTTGTAAATCACAAGGTCTGCAACTTTAAATATATCCTATGATATCCAAAATAATTGATAAGATTTAATTGGGGGATTTAATAATGATATATAATAATTCAAAGCTTGTGAATTGGGAGTCTAGCACATTACATTTAGTACTCAAACCTCAAGCTTGAAAAACGAACTTTTTGGGTGGAAAAAAAGAATTTGAAAAAATTTCATTTCAATTAAAATCAAAATACTGGTAAGAAAAAAAGGCAATTTGATATTTTCCCCAAATCGTTCAGGCGTAATTCACATGGTTTTTTGAGTCGTTCCACTTCTATATAAAGCTGGTGCCTATACTGAAGGATATCTGAAGAACCACTTTTTACGTCTGGAAGTTACCTCTGACATACTGAGATAAAGTGAATGGACACAAAGATGTGTAGAACTACACCTACCTGTATTACAAAATATAACCTGTATAGAACTTATTTCTATAAGCTTAAAAAGGAGACAATTCAAGACAGCGTCACCTAAACATTATTTCAGAGCATGAATACACATTATAAAATATCAGTTTGAAATATCCATCAAATCTAAACATCTATCCAGTGCCATCATTACTTTTTCAGAGCAAATATCATCTGATCCCAATAAGTCTCCAGTATCATTTTGTATTTCTAATTTACTGTCCCACAAGGAAGCTTGCCTTGGGCTCTAAGCCACTGCATCGCATAACACATGTGACGCAAGTACATAAATCTGGTCCTGGAGGGCCAGTGTTCAGCACAGTTTAGTGATTTCCCTGACCAAACACACCCACTTCAAACTCACCTTTTAATCTCCAGTTTCAGCAAGTGTGTTTGAAGAAGGGAACTACCAAACGGTGCTGGACACCAGCCCACCAGGGCCAGATTTGGGTGCCCCGGACTAGGACTGAAAAATTGCTTTAATATGGAAATCACAAATTGAAAGTTGCAATTTTCAAATCACAAATGCTGCAGATTTAAATTTTATTCTATTTTGTCCAACACTGACAGATCTTAAAAGAGGGATTTTAGAATTAATTCTAATAATGCAGAGTTTGGTAGCCAGGCACATTACCCAATACCCAAAAAAGGCCTGGTTGGAAAAACTAAAGATTTATTTGAGAAAGCTAATACAATTTAAATACTGGTAAAAACAACAACAACAACAAAAATACAATTAATATTCTCCCAAGTCGTACAGCCCTGTCCCTGACATACAGCATACATACACCATCATACAATGACCTAGGTAAAAACAATTTGGGGAAAATATCTAATCACATTTTTTAACCAGTATTTCCATTGCAACTTAAATGCAATTATTTTCTTCCAATTGATCTTCTTTTTTTTTAACCCAGGCCCTTTCATCAGCTTGACTGCCACCAATCAATGCTGCTGAAACAGCTCTGACTGTGGTGCACTGTGTGTTCTGACCCCTTTCGATCAGAGTCAGCACTCACTTTTTAAACCACAGTAGCTCTTCTGTGGGATCGGACAAGACAGGCTAGTCTTCATTCCCCACATGCATCCTTGAGCTTTGGGTGCACCCATCACCAATTCACCAGTTGTTCTTTCTTAGATCACTTTTGGTAGGTACTCACTACTGCATACCTGGAACACTCCACAAGACTTGCTGTTTTGTAGATGCTCGGACTTAATCGACCTTACATTCACCCATTTTTCCTGCTTCCAGCACTTTAACTTCAAGAACTGACTGGTATACACTTTCATTACTTGTTCACTACATTCGCTTCATAGCACTACTGTAAAGCTAAAAAAGCAAATTTGAGGTGATTTGAGATCAATTTAAACAGCAAATCATAATATAGTCCATCATGAAAATGTCAGGCCCTGTCAAAATAGCTTGTATCCTTACACTCACCCATTGTTCCTGCTTCAAGCACATCAACTTCAAGAACTGGCTGTTCATTTGCTGTCTAATATATCCCCCTGACAGGTGCCATTGTAATGATATAACTAGTCAATGTTAGTCACTTAACCTGTTAATGGTGGTAATGTTATGGTTGATCAGTATATGTATAGCTCTGCATGATTTTATTATTATTATTACTATTATTATTATTATTATTATTATTATTATTATTAAACTCCTCCAATTAAAACAACTACCAATCAGTATTGGATAATATAGGATTAGGGATGTAACAATGAACTGATCTGTATCGATGCATTGACCAAAACAGTGCACAATCTGATGTATTAATGTGACATATGACTACACCACTGCATTTGGCCTTAAATAATAAAATGTTTACATAATAGTTTGTTGGTATGTGTGAGTTCATGGACATTTCCTCATATTTCATACTGACTGCACACCCCAGTATTGAACCAAATTGCATTTTTGCATATTGTAAAGTACTGAATATATCAATATTGGACAATTGGCTAAAATAATTGGATTCGGTTCAAATTGTAATGAAACTGATGTACAGCCCTATATAGGATGCAACTTAAACTGCAGCCCCTACGATTTTTCATCGTACTTTTTTATATCGATATAAAACGAATAATCGTTCAACCCGAATGCAGACTCATGGAAAAAAGTGCTGGAAATCCCATCCTGAATGTAGAACAGCAGTGAAAGTTATGGCAGTCATTTCCAGTCCCGGACAGCCTCAGCCACCCCCGAAAAGCTGGGCAGGTCCTGGTGAGGAGGTAAAGGAGCTGAAGGAGCTGCTGAGTGTGAAACTGACCTTATAGACTTTACCGAAGGCTCCGTCGCCCAGTTCCCCCACAGTCTCCCACAGCTCGTTGGGGTTCACGTCCCGGTGGACATGCTGGTACTGCCTCACCTTCTTCTTGTCAAGAGTTGGGAGGCGAAATATTTTGCCAAATATGGAAGCCATAGTTCAGTTTTAAAAAGCCCCCCAAACACGCCAAAGTTGACAGAACCCAATGTCCCTGGGAGCGGAGCGCTCAGCGCTCAGATCGAGAAACGCTGGGTACAAGTTCTCTCCAAAAGCGCAGACGCGTTCCCACCAACCTTCTAGTCCATCGTCGCAGCTTACACAGTACAAAAACTACAAACATAAATACTCGAAAGTCGTGTGAACCCGTGAAAATGTGATGAACGAGATGTTCTCGTTCACGTGCACCGCGCGGCGCCCACCTGTAGCGCTCAAAAATCCGAAAGTGCAGCGATGTCCGACTCCCCACCGAATCGGTTCATTTGAACCTGATCTTTGCCAGTGAATCCAACAAACCGATTCACAAGTTCAATTCAACTGTTGTTTTTTTGTAGCGTCCTCATAACATACATCTGTGTTACCGGCTAAAGACTAAGAATGATATAAAATACAAATAGCAATGCTTCACAATGTAACCCAATAAAAATGTTAAAAAAGACGTTGCAACACTGATAAACTGGTTTAAAGTAGCGGATTCAAACCAAACTTGGGTTCACTCAATCGGAGGCCATGTGTCGAGCTGGTTTTATTAATCGTTGGAATGAGAATACATTTTAATTTACTTAAACATTTATATATAAGAATGAGGATATAATTGATTTGCTATTAAATGTAGACATGGGCATAACGTTGACCTTTTTTAAAAACAAACGTGGCCCCACCCTACCTGAAAAATGAATCATAGGACAACTGAATCGGTACTTCTCGAATGACACGTTCATCATATGAGCCCGCCTCCAAATAGGGTGAGTACTATGGGATTTGTAGTTTTCTTATTTTTATCTCATTTTTTAAATGAGTTAATATGTTCGGCTTGCAACTTTTGGAATACGTGTGTTCGAGCTACACACTAATTTACCACACTTCACGAAGTGATTTTAGTCTCATTTAGGCCCAGTCTCATTAAGATTAAATTATTTGTATTTTATTTATTTTGCAATTTTTTTGTGTCGACTTTTTAAGTACATTCAACGGGTTTGCAGAAGAAAGTCATATAAAAGCACCATTAAAAAAAAAACTTTATGAATTTATCACATAATTGTGCAATAGCTCCACCTAGTAGTTATAAGGACTAAAGCAACTCAACATGAAAAAAGAGGAAGCCAGACTGACAGTGCTATTTAATTTTCGGATTTAAAGGCCACCTACAGGCTACTAATTCATTTGAAACGCATCCATTAATTAGAACATTTGTAAAATGGCATTGCTCACCAGAAAAAGCTTTATTTGTGTAGTACCTTTCATACATGGCACTTTAGGCTAAAATGCTTCACAAGAAGTGCAAACAGAACATGCATAAATTAAACAAAAAAAGAAAAAATATTCCAAAAAATTGAAAGCTGATGCACGAATACATTTGAAACTATATTTAGGGCAAAAAGTCGCTTCTCCACTTTTCTTCACATATGGCAAAGGCATTGAATCTGTATCTTATAAAAGATCCATGCACCAAAATATATTGTATGCAAAGCTTTGGGCACCCCTGGGTCAAATGGCATGTTTAGTTGATTCTCATTTTATAGCACAAATACTAACGCTGAAAAAAGAAATGTGGCCTGTGCAAATGTTAGTCAATTTTATGTTTGATCAGAGGTGTTCAAACAGTTCCATACAACTGTCTGTAAATAACTGAGGGCCTTATTTTCTGCTTCATATAATAGTGCAGAATAGACTCTCCTCTCAGTTCAATCCTTCTCAGCCCCTGCGGTCCAGCGAAGCACAGTTATCATAGGTGAACACCAGTTCCTAAAAGACACAGACGCACACACACACACACACACACGTAATGACATATGCACTGATGCACTGATGCATTGATGAGTATGTATTAATACTGTACTGATATTTATAATGTGCGATTAACATTAGCAGGAGAGTTAGAGACATGTAAAGTTGTGTGTCCTACCCCATGGCATTTCCGTAAAATGATAATGTAGAGCTGCCTGACCATGTTCCTCAGCAGCTGCACTTTTCTGGTGTAGCCACAGCGTCTCGCCCTCAGATCATCCATCATGGACAGATACGAGCCCATAGTGGGCAACACACATGCGTTCTGTTCCAACACCGAAAGATTCACTGTAAACAGGTCACCACGCACATCACCAGTTCTTTAAACCAGGTGTACAGTACTGCACACCAATGACACAGAAATGAAAAACAATGCAGAACAAAATCACTCACTTTTTTATTTTATTTTATTAATTCACTATTGCATTCCATTTATCAAAATAGAATAAGGAATAAATTGAACGTATCTGGTGTCTTGTGGAGTGTTTTAGGTATACAGTAGTTAGTACCTACCAAATGCACGTACCACAACTGGTGAATCGGTGAAGCCGAAATCCATTATGTGTAAACATTTCAAGTGGCTATACACAACTGAAAGTAGCTCACAGAAGGCACACCCACTGAGTGGAAGACAGTCTAACTATTACTGAGTGTCAGCATTAGAGCTTGAATGTTGCAAAAAACACATAAAAAAACACTGCGACTGGCTGTACAAACAGATTTAACAAGAAATGGGAGCTAATGGATTGCTGCAATTTAGGGAAACCACTGCCTTTAGTAGGCTATGGCGAATCAGAGAAACTGTCAGAAAAACAAATTATCTGCTCACATTAAAGAAAGTTGGGCTTGACAGTAATCCTAAAAATTTACCAAAGAACCTGGACATTGCCATGTAGTCAGTGTAAGATCCAAGAAGTGGAACAGAAATGTCACAGATCAGTCTCAACTGAAGTTAAGACCATTTAAACAGGAAGCAATGCCTCCTACTTTGGGAAGAGTTGTTTTTGCCATGTTAATCTTACTGAGCGTTGTTTTGTATCTTTATGTTATTTTGGGGTTTTTGACTCTGCTTGGTCTTTTGGATTCTGATTTTTGGATTATGGATTAAATCTTTGGATGCTGCATTTGAGCCTCTGGTTCGTTCCTGACAGACAGGAAGCATCTTTCCACACATTTATTGTTTGCAGGCCTTAAGGCTTTGCTTTAAGTATTTATCCTGCATTGAAATCAGGTTTATATAGATGTCAGGATTCCTGGCCTCATCCCAGTGTCTATAGGCCAGGGTCTTACAAGAACACCAGTTCATTGGAAAATTGCAAGGATTACTGTTTAGTCCAGCTGTCTTTATTCAAAGCAAAGCAGCCACACTGCAGCTGAGGGGATGTGTTCTGGCTGCACAGTGATGTCAGTGCATAGCCTTATTGTATCCATTGATATAGCATTTTATATTACACACAAGATAATTCAGACAAAAATTTCAGTGATGCAAATTGACTCGTAAATACAGAATGTTCTTATCAACACAGAAGCAGTACTCACGTGCACATCAATGTACAGATTAGGCAAGTGTGCAGTACAGTGCAGCTGAAAGAAAAGATTAGTGTTCTGTATTTATGACTTGTTACATTTAACCCTGATATTTCGACAAACACACCTGTACCTGACACATATTTATCTAATAGTACAGCAGTATGTATCTTATGTGTACGTATTACAATAATTTCTAATGGAGAATCCACCATTAAAAATGTTTTGCATAATTTGATCATTGACATGTATCTTTGACATTGTTCATCTGAGGGTAATTAGACACTATGCATAGATTTTTTTTAGAGGCTGAAACCATATTGTAAAATATTACAAAACAATATCTCAGGAATCATGCAGTGTATTCATAACCACTTTATGTAATAGCTTTATGTTAAGAAGCTTTAAGACGCCTTAAATTCTTTAAATGTCTGGTTCCATTCACTTTTGACTTTACTGTCAAAAATTCAGACTAAGTAAGTTTCTCTAGAACAGAGGATTTCACACCAAAATCATTCTGAACAATTTATTTACATCTTAACCACTTAATTACACAGAAATTGAGAATTATATTGTATCTTGTTACCTTTAAAAAATAAGCAATTTGTCAATTTGTTAGCCTAACACCCTTAACCACGGTAAAATCACTGTAATGCTTAACCTCAAGTGTCTTTTTGCTTTAATAATGTGCTTCTGGCAGAAATTCATTCCTTAAATTTTCTATTATCTTTCACCAAGTGGGTTTCAGCCTAAGACTTACAGTGTTGTAGTCAGTCTTGATCTCCGCTGCCTTCTGAGTAATTTCCTTGCCCATGGTCAGCACTTTAGAGTAGCAGGTTGGCGGGATGGGGTACGGCTGACCCCAAACAAGGGGAATCATCATCAGCCCAAGGAGCATGGATCCAAACATGATGAACACTGTGTGCAAACAGAACTGCTTGGGGATTCACTATTTATTGTCTTTGCATGTCAGGGCTGATAGAGACATGCCTGTGTTTACCCCAAAACCTCACACCATACATAAATCAATCAAAAAAGAATTTACCAAAATACTCTTAGATGAGCTGCTCTAGCTATACACCCAAAGCAACAATGCCAGAATTTGCCACAGAATTGACCTCTGGATAGAATGTGGGATGTGCTTTTGCATTTTTCTGGTTTGAATTGAAAAGTGAAGAAGGAGGGATGAGATCAGCTACATCTGGCGATAATCACAGTGAGATACAGGATTACAGGATTTTCCAGGTCTTTAGGCTTTATACACTCTTTATATAAAGTGATCATGTGGTCCAGTTGTGGGCATGGAGTGTGTATAACAGTATTGCACATAAGTAAGTTAAACACTGCACTGGCAGTACTGAACTTTACTGTTTGTTAAAAGCTTTACATATCACACTGGAGTGCGTAAACAGTCTGACAGCACTGGGGTCAAAGCTGTTCCTGGAAGTGACACAGATGTGTGTGAAAATAACAATGCTCTTTGCCTGATACACTCATACCAGTGTCTCACACACACTAACATAGCAGTGAGTAGAAGTACAAGAGAGGCATTTCTAATAAAGTGGCCAATGAGTGGAAGTAAAATGTAGGTGTTTCTTATAAAATGTCTAAAAAGTGGAAGTACAAAGGACCTGTTTCTAATGAAGTGGCCAATACTATGCAGATGTTTCTTATAAAATGGCTGGTTAGGCAAAGTACAAGGGAGATGTTTCTAATGAAGTTGCCAGTGAGTTGAAGTACGAAGGAGGTGTTTCTAATAATATGGCCCAGGAATGGAAGTAAAAGTGAAGGTTTTTTTTAATAAAGTGGCCACTGAGAGGAAGCACAAGGTAGGTGTTGCTAATAAAGTGGCCCATGAGAGGATGTACAAAATTAGTGGCCACCGTGCAGCAGAGCTAGGTAGGTTTTTTTTATTAAGGTAAATTATAAGTGTATTCTGTAGCGTCTCTATTCTGGTGTCTAGTGTTCCTTGTGTTATTTTCCTCATATCTACTCTCCACAGAGAAGTTAATAATTTACGTATTGTCAAAATATCACAATGTTAGTACAGTCCCCCAGGCTATAAGCTTCCCTTTGCAAACCATAGGTTTCAGCATTACTTCACTGTATTTTGCCCTAAATACTCCTACGTTCCTTCAAAGTAACACCATGTTTTATCTTCTCTGCATCTCAAACTCTGCTTCAAAGAGAATTTATGGTGGTCACTGTCATAAATTGGTTTATTCAGGTCACATCTCACTGTATCACATTCACTCAGACTTCAGGAACATGAAAGGGATGTGGAAGAAAAGCTGTTCAGAGAGATCAAGATGGCACTGCTCTCCAGGCCTTTACAATCCTCTAACATCCCACACACTCAGCTCTGTAATGAGGACAAGACGATGCAAGTCTCAGGCCTGGCAGTCTTCTAACATCAAATAAATTCCAGAAGTGTTTCAGACCATTGTCTCTGAGCTGAATTTAATTTAATGTATGTATGCATGGCATATAGTTATTTAAACTTGCCAAGAAAAGTCAAGACAAAGAAATATTTTGAGTTCCAACGCTTACACGACTGCAGTGCTGAGTTAGAGGATATTCCTTTTAAAACAAAATATAAAAAAGTTTGCTTAGAATGCTGCAAATTAATGATGAAAGACATATAGTCATCCATTTTCTAAACCGCTGCTTTTGTTTCTGGGTCGCGGGGTAATTGGAGCCAATCCCAGCTGACTGTGGGCCTAAGGTTGGGTTCACTCAGGACAGGAGGTCAACACATAGGCAGACAACCATTCATAGACACATTCACACCTTTGGGCAAATTTAGAGTATCCAATCAACCTACTGCAGTGGGAGGAAACTGGAGCACTGGAGGAAACACACGTGAACACGGGGAGAGCTTGCAAACTACGCACAGAAAGGCACCTGTGGTCGAACCGGGGATCCAACCCAGGACCTTCTCGCTGTGAGGCAACAGCGCTAACCACTGCACCACTGTGCCACCCTGACATGCAGTCATGTGAAGAAATAAGTATATCCCATGGAATTTGGTAATTTTGTGAACATATTTGAGCAAGCAAACATTTCACAGATGCCTTTAGTATATAGACAAGATTATACTCCAACAAATTACTCACTGACTCATAACAACTGTGAAGCATGGTAGTGGAAATAGTTCGAAATATCATTGCAACCTTAGGGACTGGGCAGGTTGCAGATATTGATTCAGCTGTGAATTCGGCTTCATATCAAAAAGTACTTGAAACTTTATTCTTACCTGGAAGAACAAATAATTTGCTAAACTGTCATTGGCTATGACAGCTGTTGTTATGAAATGTTATTGAAACTATATACTGTCAAGATTGTTTTCCCTTCTATCATTTCTGGCAACAGTATGTAAAAATATTGACTTAAGATCTAAAAAAAACCCTAAATTCTCAATATATTGACTTATTTTCTCAAGCTGTATCTGAAAGTATTGAGGTAATATCTCACAATAATGACTTTGTATCTCATAATATTGATGTTGTATCTCAAAATAATTTAAGTTTAAGATTTGTTTCTTAAAATAATTAGCTCTTTGACATAAGGACATATTTTTACCTTATATTGATTTGGTTTTTCAAGATGTCAACAAAAAACAGACCAAAAAAAAACTATGGGGTATCACAGTGCTACATTGATCAACGGAAAAAGGGCCAGTTCTCAGACAGTCTCTGTAAGAGTAACTGTTGATGCACAACCTAAATAATTTATGGTAAAATTCACTTTGTCTGGAAATTCACTAGGTGGCAGTACGTGTTCACCTCAACTGCTGCCTATGACCATAAAAGTGTCTATTGCAGGATCAGTGTCCACTGGACATGACTACTAAAATAAGTTATTGAATAAACAATTCGGGAAATAATTTGATAAATTCCTCGATGTGATAAATAATGAAAATGCACTACTTGAGCGAATGCAAAAAATCTAATGTAAAGCTTTATGAAAGAGTAAGCTGTGTGTAAATGCAAGTTAAGCTAGAAAATAGCTGTGTGGACACGGTGAATCCAATCTAGTAAAGTACTCCGCTGTGCCAAGTCCCTAATAGCGATTTGGCTTGAATTGAGGGATGCCGATGCTTTCACTGTCTAAATGGTGGTCTTTTGCTCACGAAGATGGATGAATCCTGGAGTGGATTCATTTCAGCCTCATCTGCTTTGTCAAGTAAAACAGCAGCCTAAGCAAATTTTTCACCAGACAATTTTCATGACCTTGACCCATACAATTAACAGCTACAGTGCAGGATCAGTATGAACTGGATACTCTCTATGAGCAAAAGTATCCAGACAGCACTAATTGATGATTTCAGCTAATTTAAGGTGCATTCATTGCACACACAGTTTGCATAATCTCTATAGAAAAGCATTGCTAACAGAAAGCAAGGCAGTTTCATTCAAGCTACATCCCCCTGCCCTTTGATTAGGAGGGGATACAGCCCCCTAACACTGGACTGTGGAGCACTGGAATGCTTCTGGAATGAAGAACTCCATCCAATAACTTTGGTATAAGTTGGAATGAAGTTTAAGACCCAAAATTAACCATCCAGCATCTGTACCTGACCTCACTAATGCTCTCATGGCTAAATGCAATGAAATCCCAGCAATGTGGGACATCCCTGAGGTCCACTTATAACATTTATGTGGTGTGCTGTACCAAAAACAGTCAGAAAAACTTTTTGCATGACCCCATTACCCTCCCTCTTTGTCCCTGTAGATAAAAAGACTTACAGTATTGTGGCAATGTAAAAAACTGTTTTGTTACTGTGCCTTTAAGACTGATATTGCAATTAATTGGCTGCCCTGTACTGTACCTAATTTATGAAGCAGTCCAAGCTCAAACACACCTTATAACTTCACTGTAAAGAAGTGGCACTAAACTGCTATAGGCAGAATTGGTGGACATACTGTATATACTTTGGTATGGTTTTGACCTCAGAAAAACATTAAATTGCAAACTAACTGTTGTAGAACATGTGCATTTTGGACATACTGGAGAATTTATGTTACCATAGGTGATACATGCCCTTTACACAGAATTGGGAAATTTACCATGAGGCTCCTATAGTTTATTTAGTCTTCACATTGAACTGAACTGTGTTTCTCCACCCTCCACCACAAAGGCTCTTATTCACATACAAAGTTCCCATATACAAGCACATAAGGCTGGGTAATTAATCATTTTTTATTTTGAGTTATGATTTTGACTTCCAATGAATATGAAAAAAATAATCACGATAAAACATATATTTCATGGTACTCCATTTCTTTTAAAGAGACATATTTTTTAAAAGTTAAAAAAAGTAATTGATTTTTTTTTATGAGTAATTGTGTTAAATAATCATGATCTCGGTAACAACCAAAACAATCATGATAATGATCTTTGCCATAATTAGAGTTGTGTAAAAGTAATTAAATTACCAGTACCTGCATATTGTCGTCATCCGAGAAAAACAAGTAAGTGAAAGTGTCACACAGTGTAAAGGCCAGCTGCTACTCAATTGGGATGAGTGGTTTTCTCTGAACATAACAATATAAATCGTAAGTAGTAACGAGGAAAAGTAACATTTTCATTACTTCTAAAAGTTTGTTTGAATTCTCTTATTAATGCATACATTGCAACATTATTATAGCCCTGCTGTGACACAGCGTCACATCTGAGTTGTGCCTGTTATCACTATTAAGTACAAATGTTTTTTTTTTCACTCACAACGCTGTTTATGGCAGACTAAAGAAGCTCACACACACAAAAGCAGCTGTCGGCCTGGGCCGCTGCGCTGAATGCACTGTATGATGGGCTAAAGTCACACAACCTCGCTTTCACATTTGAGGAAAAAGCAAATAATTCAACAACACCTGTGTGGGCATGATGGCAGAGACCTCGATCTCGACTGCAGAGAGAGGGATCTGCACTCCAAATTGACCTAAAAGTCCCAGTTGGAAACACTTCAGATTTTGGTCAGAATAGGTAAAATTATGGAACCTCAAGAGCTCTGTAAGCTACAGTTAGCCTAGCATTCCTGTATTGGACTTACTGTAATGCAGAAATAGACATGAATGGTTAGAAGGAATAATCAAACAGCGGTTTTGACAGCGCTGTTGATCAGTAATATTTTAATGCAGGTAACAAGTAACAAGTGACGAAGCCATTTACATTTCAGTAATTGCAATAATGTTACTTAATTTAAACATGTAATTAGTTAAATTACAACTTGTAATTAGTTACAATTGTGATAATCGAAAGTAATGTAATTAATTGACCAAAATTGAGCAGTAGTACAGTTTTTATTATGTTGCATTACTTTTTAAAATGTAATATAATTTAATTAATCGAAAACCTTCATGCTCTGTGTAACTCTGTCAGTGTCCACGCAGCACAGTGTTTCAACTTTAACAGATGCCCCAAAGTATTTCAAGATGATGCGGAGAGGTTTTTCTAATTGCAGTTTTGCTGTCCTGTTTAGCGGCCCATGGAGGGCTGTTTCTCCTAGTTTAGTGACCAAAAGCGCTGGACAGCTCCTTTAATGCTCCTCTGCACGTATTAATGCAGCACTGGGGGATTCCGCTGCTTTACACATATTCAGCTGACAGGCTTTTCTGTAGTGATGCAAAAGATCCTGTACTGGTTACTATCCGACTGCTTGATAATCCCTCCCACCTCCGCGACACTCAAGTTATTCGCCAACTGCCTGTTCGAATTTTCCATTCCACCTTAAATGGTGCACCACTTAACGTAAGTGCTGCACCATTTAAGGTGGAACGGAAAATTAGAATAGACAGGGGGCGAACAAGAAGGCGACATCACCCTCGTGCTTACCCCCCTCGCACACATACCCTACCCGCCGTTCCTCATCCACCTGTTTGTCTGAAGCGGTGTATTGCGTGAGTTCGTTTTTTTTATTTTTTTTTTTGCCGTGGCTGCGGTCATCCCGGACAAACACACACACATACGCGCGCGCACACACACGCACTCTTAAAATCCGGAGAACTCGGCGCGAGTACACATGCGTGTGCGCGCGCGCACGGCAGGTGTCCTGTTAACTCATCGCTGCCGCCGCTCGCTGATGGACTGATCTGAAAACACACATCGTCGTTTCTGATTTTAAGGTGTGTGTGTGTGTGTGTGTGTGTGTGTGTGTGTGTGTGTGTCAGTGAGTGAGCCCACATGGTTTTGCTCTGACAGCAATGCGGTTTGGGCCACTTGACTGTGACTTGCCTGCTCTGCTGCTGCTGCTTCATGCATGTCTGTGTGTGTGAGTGTGTGTGTGTGTGTGTGTGTGCTGATGATGAGGTTAGACTGCTGTAGTCTGCACCTTGTCTGTGTTTGGTTTGCGCCTGATTAAGGTATCGTGTGTCAGCTTCGTGCCTGTTTTGCAACTGTTTTATACAAGTTTAGTTAACCTTGTGCTGTTCTTCCCTGTTACAGTGATTTTTATTCCGGTTTCTGGACTTTATGGCTGTTTCTAACTACTTTATACCCAGTTAAGTCTGATTTCAGCTTGCTCTGCTTGTATATATGTTATATTCTGGTTAATTCCCAGTTTAGCTTGGTGTATGTGGTTTATTATAAATGATTCATTGTTTATTTCCTGTTTAGCCTGGGGTATGTGGTTTATTATTACTGTAATATGATATGTTCTCCATTTAGCATGTTGTATGCAGTTTATTTTAACTTTAAGATTCAAGATTCAAGTTTTAAGAAATGTTTATCGTCAGCCCATCCATATTCAAGTATTCAGAAGGGTTGAAATATCATTTCTCTTGGACCTGTGGTACAACATGTAACAGTACACGACAACCATAAAGCCATGTGCATAAAGTGCAGGACAGAACAGACATTCACAGTGACAGTAGACATAACACAACACAAGAAAAACACAAACGTTCAGTGTTGGTAGCAGTTGCTGTTTGCTATGACAGGTGGTGTGAAATGTGCAATGACTAGTGTATAATAAATGAAATATTGAGGAATAAAGTGTCTTTTTAACAAAATAGAGCATTGTTATACTTTTTATTGTTAAAATATTGTTATACTCTGTATTGTACTATATATTGTAATATATGTGCTCTATATATTGTATAGGTACCATCTAAACAGTGACAGTACAGAGTGAATGTTATTGTAAACCCAGTGGCTTTAAAACAGTATTAAAACACTATATGGTACTGATACACTATCAGTGCAATAAAACAGTAACAGTATAGAGTGTCTATTTTAAACAAATTAGCTTTGAGAGTATTTAACCAATGCAGAGTATTTAACCAATGCACAGTACAGATACAGTATTGTAAAATGTAAAAACAGCAGTTAAACAGTAGCAAGCAGTAAAATATAGAGCATTGGAGCCATGAGAATGTACCAAGCTGTGACTTGCATCAGTGTAAAAAAAGTTTGTGCCATTTACAAAGTGACAGTACATTGTAAACGTAACAGAATAAAATGTCGTTGGATAGCTTAGTCTGTAAAAGTTGCAGTGAATATGGTTTAATATTGCTTGTTCCAAATGTAGCATTGTTTACACAGTTTATTTTAACTGTAATATGGCTTATATCAAATTAAGTCTGGCTTATGCAGTTTATTATAACTGTTAAATGGTTTATCCTCCAATAAGCCTGCTTTGTGTTGATTGCTATAACACCTATATGTTTTTTCCCCAGTTTATCCTGGTTTAGGTAAACAATTTTAACTGTAACATGGTTTGTTTCCAATTTAGCGTGGTTCATGTGGTTTATTATAACTGTTTTATGTTTTATTCCCAGTTTTGCCTGGTTTATGCAGTTTATTTGAAATGTTATATTGTTTATATATACATTATGTGTGTGCGTGTTTATGTTTATATGTATTTGTATATACACCTGAAAATGTTGAGTGCTGATGAGTGCTGATGTCACACAACAAGGGAATAAAATGTGCAGGGTTTGGATTTGTTCCTCCAGTGTGATTCCTCCTCTCTGCACTCCTGCAGGTTTTCTCCACTGTATTGCTGAGTCCAGCCTACTGAAGGTGCTCAGTTACGCCACTGAGGGGGATGTTTCCATTTCCATTCTGATCCTGACACACACACACACACACACACACACACACTTGAACACAACATGGGTCTGGGACAGTCGAGCAGATCTTCTGTCAGCGAGGACACTGAGGAGGGTGAGTGATACATTTTATTCATATTATTTAACAGCTTTTAAATCATGCTATGTCTATATCAGTATTAGTGTAATTCTATAGACAGCACCTGTTTTGCGGCTTTAAGTTAAAGAAGAGTTTCACCAGTTTTTCACAAGTTTACACAGCCATTCCGAGCGGTTTTGGTGTGAAGTGTTCTGTTCTATAGAAACGTAGTCACATTGGTGGCCAATTGAACCAGACGTCTGGTTTAAAGGCAGTGTTTAAAGAGTTTTGTGTTTTGAGAAGACTTCAGCCTATTTACATGTAGATGCCAAGAAATAAAAGTGAGCTTTAAGATGAGACTTAACACCTGCAAAGTAAGGGTCAGCCTTACATGCAAAGGCAACTCATTCCAAAGACTAGGTACAGTAGCTGCGAAAGCCCTATCACCTTTGTGCTTTAGCTTAGATTTTGGAACTACCAATAGGCTCTGGTCTGATAATGTAAGTGATCTCAGTGTAACATGTAATGCTCAGTATGAGCTTGACCATGTAATGATTAATATACAAGTAACACAATCTTTTAAAATGAACTTTAAAATGTACAGGGAGCCAACAAAGAGAGGCAAATTACATGAGTAATGTGCTTTTGCTTATGCATACCTACATAAAGATATACAGCAGCATTCTGAACCATCTGTTGAAGTGAAAGGGAGGCCTGACCAAGACCAACATGAAGTGTATTACAATAGCGAAAGGGAATAAATGCAGGTATAACCTTCTCAAAGTCAAACATTTTTAAACGGCAGTAACCTTAGCTATAGACATGGTTTTTCATATCAAGGTTTTTTCTCTTTATCCAACTTAAAATCATTGTCCATTAATACACCTAGATTTTAACCATGGGTTTCATAAAATGACTCAAAACATCTGTTCTGTTTAATGGATGTCACTAGAACACATTATCAGTACTTCCATTTTGTCCTTTTAAAAATTTAAACAGTTTAAGGCCATCCATGCTTTAATCTCCCTAAGGCTTTCAAACAATATTTATGTTGAATAAGTTACGTTTTGCTTTTAAGACAGATAGACAAATGAGTATGGTCTGTGTAAAAAAAAAAGCCATATAGTACCATAAGAATCAAAAAATGGATTGACCCTAAAATAGAGCCCTGTGGGAAAGGGGCTGAGGACTATGCACATTCACCAAGGCCAACAAAAGTGCTTCTGTGACAGGTAGGACTTTAGAGCTATGCCTTTAATATCAACATAGTATTAAAGTACAGAAATATAAATATAAAATATTTGAATTTAAAAGGTTCTATTAGATCTGAAACTAACATTACCTCAACCCAAAACTATAATGTAAATCTAATCCCAGTTTTAATCCTAATTTTGTTGATAATCCAGATAGTTTGTTAGCAGTTAAAGTATCTGTAGATAATCTTGAGGGGACCATTAAAATAAAAAGAGACAAAAATGAATAAGGAAGTGTGAACTATACATACAATTAATATTAATATTTAAATGAAAAAAATATAATTTAATATAATAAGCATTACTGCACATTTGTTTACAGTGGGCACAAACAACATTTAGAGAGGACTACAGCCTAAAATAGGACAAAAAATTATTTAGATTATAGTAAAGAAAACATTTTTTACATGATATGGGCCCTTTAAGAGTGCAGAGGCAGTGGTTAAACTTTGTGAAGTTTGTGGAGAAGCTGAAGGTTTTGCCCTGACACTGTTACAGCTCTATCAGGAGCAGCCGCACAGCAGGCTGCCCTAAATTCACTGCCCACACACCTGTGTTTGTGTGTGTGTCTGTGTGTGTGCTTTTCCCAGGCATTTATTGCTTCTTATTGCTGCTCTGAGCCACTGTTGCAGGATATTCTAACATAGTTGAAAATTATTTTCTCCAATGGAATCAAACAAGTGATGTCATGATTAATTGATTTGTTTACCTTAAAACACAACATACACAATACAATACATCTATAGAGGTGCTGACATTAAATTACTAAGTAAATGTATATGAAAATGTGAATGGTTCGACAAACTGACCTGAACATAACCAGATCTATTTAAAGGACTTAGTAAACAGTGTCACTATAATTACATACCTGAAATATAATCATTAAAATATTTAAAGTGAATCTTATTATTATGTGTATCTTCCAGGAATCATTCATTATAGAACTATGTGAAATAGGAGATATCTGAAATAAATTACAAATTATTAGAATTTTCTGGGCGTCCTCATACTATTTGTGGAGATGCTAGTAACCACTTTTTTACTAGTCCTGCGCTACAAAATAACCCTGGTACCCATTTAAACCAGTGTTCACAACTGTTTAGCTTGTAAAAAGTGAGATATTGTTTATGAGGCAGGTTAATTATTAAGTGGTTTAATACATATTTTATTAGATTTAGTGAAAGAACAAAACAGTTTCAACTGCTAATTTTTACCCCAGTGGAAGAACCCACACAGTAAAAACCATATGTAGAACTTAGAAAACATTTTTTTTTACTATAGCTATTAAAATACATCAATCAGATCTTTCACTAATTAGTGAATCTGAACATTCTTTTTGCAAGTCATCTGTTATAGGTGAAAAATATACATTTAAGGTCTTTAACATTCAGATAATTCACCCCCATAGCAAATTCACTCCTGTGAGCTATCTGGCATTTATGTAAGCTATATGTTCAATAGTTGGCTGCACTGACTACTTTAGTCCACGTGTATAGATAACAGTGAATTCATACAGTATTTGAAACCACATAAGCAAGTCTGTAGAGGGTATGCACTGATGTAATTTTCCCCATATAACATACCCTGTCAGTCAGACTGAGTGGCAAAACATGCTGCTACATGGCAGCTTTAAGTAGGGAAAACTGTGAAAGCAGGAGTAAAACCAAAAAATATCTACTTAAATTAAAAGCTGTTGGATTTGATAATGATTCTTACAACTTACTGAAGAACCAGTGGACCATGGACAGTAGCATGTTGCCAGGAACGAGCTTATATTTACCTGATTCTGACTGGATGCAGAAATACATGAAGCAAAGCCTGAAAGCCAGTGGCTCACTGGCTCACTAGTAAGTTGTAAGCATTACTATTGAGCCCAAATGCCTTTAAATTAACAAGCCAAATATTTATTTTACTCCAAGTTTTGCTGTTTTTCCCTGTAGCCTACTATAGACTATACTGCTATAGTCACTTTGCAGGCAGTGGTGCCCTAGTGGTTAGGATGTTGCCCTTGGGACCTGAAGGCTGCAGGTTCAAGTCCTGGCCCAGGCACTACTGAGGTAACCTTGTGTGATGGGTTAAATGCAGAGGTCGCATTTGGTTGTGGTGCTTGAGTGTGTTCGCAATGACAGAGTCCCTTTCATTTCTGGAAGTTGCAGCAATAAGTTTGCTTTTATATTCTCATTAGCTTTGGGAAGTCTGTAAAAACATTTCTCCTATTTCTTGTTGATTCTGTTTGTATAGTCAATCACACATCAGCTCTTTCCCAATTGAAATGGATTTTAGTTTGTTTTTACGGGATTCAAGCGGAACGCTAATGCTGACACCTCTGCCTACTGTGACATCACGTGCATACCCTCTGTTAGAGACAGCTGAATAACAACTCATGGTTTAAGGCGAGTGTGTGATGATTCAGCATGGAATTGTTGGGTTATGTTTTGTTGGGTTTCGTTCATTGTTAACCTTATTGCTCCAGTACAATACTAATGAAGCAAAACTTAACAGATGATTCACACAGTCATCTTTAACCTTGACTGTGTGTTGCACCAGGAGATTTGAACTTATTCTGTGTTGAATATCGGGGAAAAATGTGTAAAGCAAAGATATTTAACACTGTGGTGACACTGCAAGCAAACACCACATCAACACCACTCTGAAAAGATGTACTGGTATATTTAACATGAGCTATGTTTTTACACTTTTACGATTGCTATACCAAGAGGGGGATAAATCACCATCAGCCATAACATTACCACTACCTGCCTAATATTGAGTAGGTCGCCTCATGCTGCTGAAACAGCTCTGACTGTGGTGCACATGCATCAGTGAGCCTTGGGTACCCATGACCCTGCTGCCGATTTACCAGTTGTCCTTTCTTTGATCACTTTTGGTAGTTTCTATCTACTGCATACCTGAAACAGTCCACAAGACCTGCTGTTTTGACTCAGTCATCTAGCCATCACAATAAGACCCATGTCAAAGTAACAGATCTTTATGCTCGCCCGTTTTTCCTGCTTCCAGTACATCAACTTCAATAACTGACTGTTCACTTGCTGCCTAATATATCCCACCTCCCTGACAGGTGTCATTGTAATAAAATAACTAAATAGTCAATGTTAATCACTTTACTTGTCAATGATGTTTCCGTAATGGCTGATTAGTGTATTTCAGAACAAACATACAAATATTGTTATTGTATTTATATAGCATAATGTATAGAGCAATCAAATGGGCTGCATGGAAACTGAATCGTTTTAAGAGTTACTTCATGTGATTAATGGAAATTGGAAATTTAACCATGTAAATTCAGCCTAATCCTGAAAGTTTAACTTTATTCAATCAGCAGTTGCAGTGAAAGTGGATTTGAACAGTCATTGTCTTCTTTATTCTGTACATATCCAAAAAGTTATCATGACTGCTGAATTAAACTGAACTTTAGTTACCTTCAGTCTGCCAGACACCTGTAGATTTTGTTTCTCGCACCATGGCAACTAAATGTTGCCTCCTGTGCATCTGATATCAAACCTTAATTCTGCAGATCCTCCAAAGGCAGCTGTCAGCTCAATGAACAGCCTGAAGCAACAAACAGTAAAAGGTGGAACACCCTGTATTGACTCATAGGACCTGTAGTTAATGTGTCACATCATGAGTTGTCAGATCCAATCTGTCAGCAAGCTGGAGCGTGATCTCAGGGGGTTCTAGGGAGCATTTGGCAGCTGCACAACATTCTAGGAGATTCAGTTTTGCACTAGGGGAGTAAACGTCTGCTGATGTGATGTTGAACTGCAGAATGTTTGGTCCACTATAACGTTTCCCCTGTCAAACACACACTATAACCCAACCAGTTCTCATTCAGTGTAAGGACTCTTTCAGTGTATGTGATTAAGGGCAAAAATATAACATCATGTGATCTCACGTTGTTTTCATGATAATTAGTTCTGTTACTGGGCTCCTGAGCAGCACAACTGTCTTTCTTAGTATTGGCCCTTTCACTGGGAGACTGTGAGTTTGATCCCCGGTTGTGCTATAGCCATGGCTATAGGTCCCAAAGAGTAGCATGCCCCTCCCCCTTCTCTCATCACTCAGAGCTTGATGTCAGACATTGCACAGGCATCTGTTAACTGACGTAACAAAATCTGAAGTTAACCGTTCTTCTCCAAAAGGATTACATCCTAATGAACAGTTAAGAGATGTTTTGGGGGTATAAGTATTTACAGAAAAGATTTGGTGATGATAAATTTTGTTGTAGTGTCCACAGAAATGAGAAACAATTCAAATGATATTTTAGGCAAACTTAATCCATTGCTAAAGTTTAAAACAGAGTAAGCACTCTATTGCTTTTACATTCACCCCAATGGAAGCAAAAAAGACCTTTTTAAAATCACACCAAATCTGTCCTTCACATACACCTATCAGCCATAACATTAACATCGCTGACTGGTAAAGTGAATAACATTAACTTTCTAGTTATTTTTTTACAGTGGCAAGAGGGTGGGATATATTAGGCAGCGATGAAACAGTCAGTTCTTGAAGTTCATATGCTGGAAGCAAGAAAATGGGTGAGTGTAAACATCTAAGTCAGAGTATCTCCGTAACAGCAGGTCTTATGGAGTGTTCCAGGTATGCAGTGTAAGGGTTGGTGGCAGGGGGCAGTTGAGTGCCCTGCTTTCACAGCTGCGCTGTGTTTGGTCGGCCAGGGCGCATCACCATGGTTACGGCAATCATGTTTATGTGTTTCACCTGGGCCAAAGCCATTTTAACGCTGGTTGTCGGACTATGGGGTCGCACGGTCCTTAGCTAAAGTCCTGTTGGCTGGTGTGGCTGCTTGCTTTAGCCACACCGGACTCCCCCTTTCCCTGTTTGCCCTAGCAGAGAGGTCTGAGCAAGGCTCAAGTGGCCGTCTGCTGGGGAAACTTTTATT
>JBBPDA010109522.1:0-10243 GCA_037974385.1 Arnoldichthys spilopterus
GCCCGGGCCGGGACTCGAACCCGAGACCTTCAGGTCTCAAAGGCAGTGTCCTAACCACTAGGCCACCACTGCCCACATTTAATGTTCATGTGTACCATGCCCTCGTCCTGCCTCACACATGGTCCTCGTTTCCCCGTCCCCAGGTGTCGTCTGTTTCATGTCATTATTTAAACCCAGTGGTTGTGTGCACATTGGTCGGTCTTTGTATGTCTACCATGCCATGTATGTCGTGTTCTTTGAGTCATGCCTTATGATCCCTCATGCTTGTTCTAGACCCGTTTATGTACCTTGTGTTTTGTTTTCTCAGTTCGTGTTTTGTAGTGTTTATCGTTTTTGTTAAATAAATCTATTTTTATTTATACGCCCCGTTTGCACTTGCTTCCTGCCAAAACACCCCTCAATTGTGACAGAAAGACCGACCACCGATGGAAGCAGTAACGACGCAGGTTTATAAACTGTGGGAGCCCTACGTCGAGGCGTGGAAGCACGACGGACGGAATCAGGAGGAGGGTGAGGAGCTCCTCAAGGACCTGAGACGGGCCGAGGTGGGGAATATGAACTACGGAGGCTGGGGAACGAATTGGAGTCCCTCGTGAAACAGGGTCGCATGGGGTATGCACTGTACCATCCGCCATTGGCCGCTGGCGACGTGCCAAAAAAACATAAAAAATGCAAGTAGAAGCATGTGGTCGAGCCAGCGGTCGGTGGAATTCCCAAGGCGGCCCTGTATGAGAATCGAGGGATCCAGCAAAACTCCGCCCCCCGGGTGCTCGAGTTGTCCAGTGTGCTGCTGGAGGTTTAGCAATGCCTGGCAACAGTCGAGCAGCAACCCCAGTCTGAACCTCCGGTTCAGAGGTGGCGACCACGAGTCAGGGGGATCGCGACTCAGACATGGCTGCGCATTGCTATGGAGACCTCCACACAAACGTCATTGTATGTCATCAGGGAGGTCTCTGTACAGGCAACGCAGCACGTCGAGTCATGGGGATCTCCCTGGGCTAAGCCATCCATCGATTTCGAGAGCTCCGCCTCCTCCTCACCACCGCGTTCCACTTCCACTTCCGGGAATCACGTTTTCACATCGCTGACTACGAGCCACGCCCTGACGTCGCTGTCGCCACCCAGCTCCACCCACGTGTCTTGCCCTCGTGTGGTTGTTGCCCCACCTCCCAGCTGCGTCTCATCTCATGTTCATGTGTACCATGCTCTCATCCCGCCTCACACCTGGTCCTCATTTCCCCGTCCCCAGGTGTCATCTGTTTCATGTCATTATTTAATCCCAGTGGTTGTGTGCACGTTGGTTGGTCTTTGTATGTCTACCATACCATGTATGTTGTGTTCTTTGAGTCATGCCTTGTGATCCTTTATGCTTGTTCTAGCCCCATTTATGTACTTCGTGTTTTGTTTTCTCAGTTCGTGTTTTGTAGTGTTTATCGTTTTTGTTTAATAAATTCATTTTTATTTATACGCCCTATTTGCACTTGCTTCCAGCCAAACACCCTTCAATCGTGACATGTAGCCATACTGATAAACAGAAATATACACGTTTCTACCACTCTATTGCAGATCCAAAGGGCAGATTTATTATAGTTAACTTGTCTATTCATAATAAGAATATATGCATTGCTAGCATATACAGCCCAAATATTGATGACCCCTCCTTCTTTTACATTCTTTTCTCCTCAATCTCTCTTCACTCTGACACCACCCTTCTAATAGGAAGGGACTTCAATCTAGTGTTTAACCCTGAAATTAATAGGCTTAGCACCGCAGGGAAAAATAGGAATTGGCAATCTGCAGAAATTCTTAAACAATACATGAGGGACTTTGGTTTATTTGATTTTTTTGCTCGTATTCTCGCTTAGACCACTTTTTAATCAGCAGCTCCGTTATGAGAGAGACTGCAGCCACTCAGATTCACCCTGTCATTATCAGCGACCACGCACCTGTTTCCCTCACTTTAACTTACGCAAAGGCCACCCTTCCAACTAGAAACTGGAGATTTAAGTCATTACTTAAAGATCAATATTTCTTAAATTATTTCAAACAGGAATTGGCACTATTTTTAGAAAGCAATGATATGCCAGGAATCTTGCCATGTATTCTTTGGGAGACAGGGAAAGTAGTCATGCAAGGTAAAATAATTTCTTACTATTGGCATAAGAAAACATTAGAAAACTCAGTCATATCAGAACTTGAGCAAAAGATCAAATCTTTAGAGGTCGAGTATGCTCTCACCCCAGGAACACATCACAAATGAACTAAGGAAATCAAAACTTTGTCTAGAGAACTTTGATTATAGCAACAAGACATGCAAATTCATAGCCAGTCAGTTAAGATTGACTATATTATTATAGGAACCCCTATTTTTCAGAATGGTTTGTTATATCAGGGAGAGCGGCAAGCTTTCTTTCAACATGAATTCAGCTTATATTAGCTTACTTCTTAAGCCAGACAAAGATCTTATGCTACCATTTAGTTACTGCCCTAAATCGCTTATAAATACAGATCCTAAAATAATCTGTAAAGCCTTAGCAAAAAGACTGGATAAAATCACCCCCTTTATAATACACCCAGATCAAACAGGCATTATCAAGGGCAGACACTCAGCTACTAATATACGTATGTTAATTAATCTAATAGATCACTGTACCACAAATGAATTAGAAACTACAATCATCTCTTTAGATGCAGAAAAGGCATTTGATAGGTTAATTGGAAATTTCTTTTTGCAATACTTAACATTTTTGACATTATAAATTTAAAACATTATACAGTTTACCCATCGCATCGGTCTGGACAAATGATCAAACTTCACCAAGCTTTAATCTCCAGAGGGGCACCAGGCAAGGTTGCCCATTTTCTCCTTCTCTTTTTGCCTTCTTCCTCGAACCACTAGCAGCCACTATCAGACAAAACAATGATATTAAAGCTATCCAAATTAAAAATGAGCATCACAAAATAAGCCTCTATGCAGATGATGTACTACTCTTTCTGCAGAACTCACAATCACTTTTATCTCAGACAATCTCAATCATAGATAAATCTTCCCCAATTTCAGAACATCACTACTAACAGATTACAATCAGGACATATCAAATACTAAAAAGTTAATGCTGGCTATAATACAAAGTTGTCAGAACACACAGGGCAGCTTGTTGTGCATGGGCCTGCTTGACTGCAGACCGGTCAGAGTGCACATGCTATACACCACCAAAAATGCCAACAGCTGGCAAGTGAACATCAGAAATAGACCATGCAGGAATGTAAGAAGACGGCCAGGTAAAATAAATCATTTTCTTCACATCATGTGGATTGCTGGATAAATGTTTGTAATCTATCTGGACAGTGGTGGTCAAGTGGTTAGGGCCTTGCCTCTGTGAACAGGTCGCAGGTCCAAGTCCCAACCTGGGTACCAGTGAGGTACCCTTAAGCAAGGTATGATCCCGCTATACTCCTTTCTGGGTGCTTTGCATAGCTGCTCTCTGTTCCACGTGGCACATGTGGATTGAATGCAGAGGTCACATTTCATTGTGGTGCACTTTGTGTGACTGAGTTTGATCACGATGACAAATAAGTCACTTTCACTTATCTGGCGGAGAGATGACAATAGGCTCCACTATGGGAAGAAGGCAATGTGAGCTCTGGGCAATGTTCTGCTAAGACACCTTGGGTCCTGGCATTCATGTAGAACTTAAACACTGCTGCAGATCAAGTACACCCCTTGATGGAAACAATATTCCCTAATGGTAGTCGGAAAGTCTCTTTCATCAGGATTATGCACCCTGCCTCAACGGTGACCCAGCCGGGGCTCAAACCTGTGACCATCAGTTTACCATAGCAATGCCCTAATAACTAGGCCACCGCTGCCCTAACTGGGTAAAGAAGAATGTATCACTTCTGTTCATCAAATGATGCATTAAAATGTTTACCATTTTGACTTTTCATGCACCTTAAATAAGGCAATATATCCTGGGAGACACAACTCATAAAATCTTAAATTTACAACATATAGAATTTTTTAATAAAAGTTTTACTTAGGTCCAAATGAGCTTGGTAGTAACATTTAATTACTTTTTACAACTCATTTTCTATTCCTGTTTAAGAGTTAAGGAAGATACATGCCATTACATGACAAATCATCAAGCTAACCTTGCTTGGAACAGCAACACAGTACACCTGCAGAGTCAGCTGTCTTCCCTCTCTATTACATCAGTGTAAACATGAAATATTATCTGCCATTTTTAAACTTATTTTTGGTTGTTTTGTCATTACTTAGTAGTCAACAGAGGGTTTAACAGCTGATCCAAGCAAAGCAAGGATTTAACTTTAGAGACCCCCACCCCCTTACACAGTCAGAGCTAACATCTATTGACAGTGCTAGCAAGGTCACAGAACTTTATAGTATTGGTGTACTGTTTAGCTTATACATTTAAATTCAAATTTCCTCTCAGCCTCTGTTACTGGGGTTAGATGCAGTGTGGCAGTTTCTGAACAAAACGAACATTTGCGATCAGCTTTTAAAGATTACTTCATAAAAAAGAACAAATTTAGTTTGGATTGACAAAACTTTAAACAAGATGGTCCATACACATAATCATGTGAAAAAATTAGCACATACTCGTTTTTTTTACAAGCAAAAAGCAAAACTTTCACCATCTTTACAACAGTGCCTATGAAGAAAGGTGATACACTTGGCTTTTTGTGTAGCTTTTGCAATAATTTCTTTAGCAAAAATATCAACAGTTTTTATTCTTCTGTGGAGAAGGTAAGAACATTCTTGTATAAGTTAGTCAATTTAGAGGACCCTAGTTGAATTTCAGCTCCACGTAATTTCAACTGTATGTGTCTTGACCTACTTGAGATTCTAGATTTAAAAATAGGAGAACACATTAGTAATTTGTAATAATGGACAGTTAACCCTTCTGCCCATAATATTACACAGTCATGAATTTAAGCAGAGTAATGTAAAGTAATGTGTATTATAAACATTTAATACATCACAAGTTCTTCTTCTTCGTTTGGGTGCTCCCGTTAGGAGTCATCACAGTTTTTCCATTCCTTCCTTTGCATCTTTCTCTTTTATACCAACCGCCTGCATGTCCTCTCTCACCACATCCATAAACCTCCTCTTTGGCCTTCCTCTCTTCCTCTTGCATCTGCAAACATCATAGTCCTCAGGGACTCCTGTCTAATCTCATCTGTCAACCTGTCCATCACCACTGCAAACTAGAAAGGGTTCAAAGCTCATCCTTGATGTAATTCCACCTCTACCTTAAATGGATCAGGTACTCCTACTGCAGACCTCACCACTGGCACACGGCCCTCATACATATCGTGTACCACTCTTACATACTTCTCTGCCACTCCTGACTTCCTCATACAATACCACAACTCCTCACTAGGCACCCTGTAGTAAGCTTTTTCTAAGTCCACACATATACAATGCAATTTCTTCTGTCCTTCCCTATACTTCTCCATCAACACTCTCAGAGCAAACATTGCATCTGTAGCTCCTTCTTGGCATGAAACCATACTGCTGCTCACTAATCATCACCTCTCTTCTTAACTTAGCTTCCACTAATCTTTCCCACAATTTCCTACTGTGGATCATCAAATTTATCCCTCTGTAGTTACTACTCCTCTGCACATCACCCTTATTCTTGAAAAGCACACCAGTCTTCTCCATTCCTCTGGCATCTTCTCACATTGTTAAACAATCTGGTTAGACACTCTACTACTGTCTCTCCTAAACACCTCCATGCTTCACAGAAATGTGTGGGCCAACAGCCTTTCCATTCTTTATCCTCTTCATAGCTGTCTTTACTTCCACCTTGCTAACCGATGAGACTTCCTGGTTCACTATTCCCATATCATCCAACCTTCTCTCTCTCTCTCATTCCTCAGTCCCTCAAAGTACTCCTTCCATCTCCTTAACATGCTTTCCATGCTTGTGAGTATGTTTCCATCACTATCCTTTATCACCCCAACCTGCTGTACATCTTTCCCAGCTCAGTCCCTCTGTCTAGCCAATTGGTATCAATTGGGTCCTTTTCTCCCTCCTAAGTGTCCAGCTTTACATATAATGCACTGTATGGCTTATCTTTAGCCTTCGCCACCTCTCTCTTTGCCTTGTGCCTCATCTCATCTGTACTCCTGTCTACTTTCCTTATCTCTCTGAATCCTTCTTCACAAGCTTCTTCCTCCCTAAACTCTCTTTAACTTCATTCCACCACCAGGTTTCCTTATTCTCCTTCTTCTGTCCCAATGGCACACAAAGGACCTTTCTGGCTGTCTCCCATAACACTTCTGCAGTGGTTGCCCAGTGTCAGATCAATTCACATCACAGAAAATGTATAATTATGCAAGAATGAAAGAGGCCCTTGTCTAACCATTGTATCCAGATGCGATGGACAGGAAACATGACACAATGACTGTTTGGGCCCCTTTACGACACCACAAGAAAACTGCTGAGATAACCAAAGCCCTTTCATGAAGACGGACTAGGGCTCACCCTTTTTGTCAAGATTATAACCAGCGTGTGTTCAGGGCCCATGGGTCACACTCCCCCTTTCTCATTCCCCTTTTTGCGACACCTCGGCAAAACTGCTGAGATAGGAACGTTGTTATCAAGATGGCCCCGCAGCTCACCCCTGTGTCAAGATTCTAAACAGCATGTGGTCAGGACCCACAGGTCACACACCCCCTTGTTGCTCCCCCTCTGACCTTCCTGGCAACACACACACACACACACACACGCACACACACACACAAGACCCCTTCACACTCACAACAGAACTCAGGAAAGATGGAAAGACTATTCCAACAGTTTCAACGCAAACCTGGGGACTTGCAAATTGTAACTCCTGCAAATGCTATCGTGTGTGTTGATACTTACTCCTATAATGAGTAAATAATCCCCACAAATAAAAGGATGATGTATTGTTTAAGTGTGGAAATTAAATCTGAATGCTTTGAAAATACTGTTGTCATGTTTGGACTCATTAGACTCGACGAGTCATGGTCTCCATGTTTTGAATATGCCTACCACCTTAAAATGTGGCTATGGAATATTAGAAGTGTAATGTGAGCTGTAAAGAAAGCCAGGCTCAAAAGAGGAAGTTAATCCTCACATGATCAACATGTGCTCCGAAGAAAAAGGAACATACTGGTTTTCGTATTAATTTGTAACAAAATGTAGTTGCCCAGGTGTTCAGGGACTAGTATTAGTGGGGGGTGAAAAGAGGATTGTAACGATACCCCAAACATGTCCTTTTTACCTTTAATTACCACACAGTTATCATGTGTATGTAATTTACGTCATACACTGTGAGATATTGGTGGGAATTATGGCATGTCTGGACTCCTTGTAATCCTGTGATCACCACCAATTAGACAAAGCAAGTTTAAATGCCCAGTTATGGAAGATGTAAAAGTTATTAAACTTTATTCTATAAACCGTGTATTAGAGACCCCAAGATAGGGACGTCATAAAACCTCCTCCTTGGGGTTTGCTGCTTCCCTCTTCCCGCCAAAAGGTGATGCTCTCGTTGGACAGTTAAGAAGGACAGGTGGGAGAGACGTTTGCCCAGTGCAAACTATTTAAACCACACCCAGGCAAGAGAACTCAAGACACCAGTTCCTCCTGGCAACTCCACTCTGCTCAACCTTCCTAAACCCCCATCTCCGTCGTCTTCAAGAGCTTGCAGCTTCATCCATCCAGAGTCAGCAGTCATCCATCCTTCAAGCTTCAAGGCCTGAACTCCACTTCATCCCTTCGGCCTCCAGGACCGATGCCCAAACTCAGGCCTTCTGCCTAACCAACGCTCACAGTAAAACCTCTTCATATTTTGATATTCAGGGTGCAGAGTGAATGCATGTGTTTAAACTGTTTCTTTGCAAAGTTGGGTTTTAGGTTCACCAGGCTCGCTGTTCAGGGACGTTAACTAATTCCAGCCATTTCACCAATATCTGTACCAACCCCATATTTACTCCTTTTCATTTATTGTGTGTCTTTGTGTGATTGCATATTTTTTAGTACAGAAATAAATGTTGTCTTTCTGTAACCAGGGATTCGTTCTTGTCTCAGTAAAAGTGAAGTCACTTCATGGTTGATGAAGCTACCTGAGCTCTCATCATAGGTCAAAAGTTTGATCCTGATGATTTTCCCCTATTTTCAAAAGGGTAACTCTTTTTAACCGCGCAATTAAGAAAAGTTACCAGGGTTAGTAGCTGTATTCCTATTGAGTGACCCGGTGGATGAGTCTCTGATGCAGGATCAGTGAATAATTCTATTGATACATGACCCTTAATTGATCATTGATTAATCCAGTAACAATTGATAATCAATCAATTAATTAGTTCATATAGTGGGATCAGCCCTTGTCTGAAGCCTATGTATATTCTGGTGGAGGATAAATTAACTAAGCAACATTTTTTTACATATTTGGTTAAATATAGTAGTGAATCAGCCCCAAGTTGGTTCCTATATCTATTCTGGTGAAAATTCACTAATATGAGCTAATATTTCCTACACCAGCAATCTAATTCTTCTCTACCTCCCAGTACTTGTCTTAAATTCTCTCTGAACTTCGCCTTAAAGTCTTTCTTCTTTAATTTCCACCATTTTATCATTGGCTCTGCCCTCACTCTCCTCCTCTTCTTGATATCCTATAGACCACCATTCTATGCTGTTTAGCTACACTCTCACCTGTCTCCAGTTTCCTTCAGACTGACCCTCCTGCATTGGATATAATTCACCTGTGTGCATCTTACTCCACTCTTATGTCACCCTGTGCTTTTCTCTCTTCTTGGAATATGTATTCACCACAGCCATTTTCAATTTTGCAAAATCCACCAAAATCTGACCTCCTGCATTCCTTTTCTTGACACCATACCTACCTGTCACCTCCTCATCACCTTTGTTCCCTTCCTCAACATGCCCACTGAAGTCTGCAACAACCAATCACCATTCTTTTTTTCTTGGCTATACTCTCCAACACACTCCATCCAACTCACTCCAAAATTTCTCTTTCTCAACCATCCCACACCCAATTTGCAGAGCAGATGAACTAACAACAGTCATCATCACTCCTTCGATTTCCATCTTCAGGCTCATCACTCTGTCTTACACACTTTTAACCTTCAAAACACTTTTGATGTACCCCTCCTTCAGAATAATCCCCTCCCAATTTCTCTCCCCATTCACACCATGGTAGAACAACTTCAACCCCTTCTGATACAGCTGGCCTTACTCCCCTTCCATCTGGTCTATTGCACACACACAATCCTCATCATATCAGCTATATCTCTCCCTTTCCAAGTAATATTACCAACATTCAAATTTCCTATGCTCACTTCTACTCTCCTACACTTCCTGTTCTCTTCCTATTTCTGCACATGCCTTCCCTCTATTTTTCCTCCTTTGGCCAACAGTAGACCAATTTCCACCTGCACCCTGTCAGCTAACTATACTAGTTGTGGTCGTTGTTAATCTGGGCCCCAACCAATCCAGTATGAAAGTCTGTTTGGTTGTCCACATCATGATTTGGCAAGTTTTTGCCCCTCCTGATGTAACCCTCCCCATTTATTCAGGCTTAGCACAAAAATTACACTGGCCTGTGCATCCCCAGTGTCTGGGTTGATTAACTGCTTTTTAAAAAAGTACAGTTTTAGTTAACAATAATTTATGGAACAATTCACTGCTTTTCCATCAATTCCATCAAAAAGAGATAAGAGAGAGGGAGGTATGTGACTGGGTGGTAAATTTCATTCTAAAATGACAGCAGTTCTTGTGGTCCAAGTTCCTGACCTAACATACATGATTGGTGATATTTTGGTTATAAATGTCATGTTGTTCAATACAGACAGGTGAAAATGGCCATGTACTTAAAAAATAATAAAAATAGTATATTTTACTATTTTAAAAATAGCATTTTCTCAAAGACCATCCTTGCAATTCACATTTTGATGAAATGTTCTTAAATGTTATCAACAACAATGAAATGTGACCTCAGCATTTAAACCATCACAAGTGCACACTCAACACAATGCATTTAGGCATCCAGATGTAGTGAAGACAAGTTGCTGAAAGTTAAACGAAGCATCAGAATTCAGAAATCAGTGGAGGAAATATTTTGGAATTATTTGACCCCTCACTGATTTTTTAAGTTTGTCCAATGACAAAGAAATGAAAAGTCTCAGAACAGTATTATTTTAATGGTAGGTTTATTTTAACAGTGAC
>JBBPDA010109523.1:0-10243 GCA_037974385.1 Arnoldichthys spilopterus
ATGGGTTAAATGCAGAGGTTGCATTTCGTTGTGGTGCTTGAGTGTGTTCACAATGACAAATAGTCACTTTCACTTCCTCAGCAGGAGTCAGCGGGTTCCAGCAGTAAGAACTTCATCCAGAAGCCGTTCCCCAACCTTTGGCCCTTCATTGACTTTCTAGGACTTTTGAGTAACAGGTTTTCTGTGTATCCTATGTCCACCACAGCATAATCACAAATCAGGCATGGAAAGTGCTGCCAGCTTTGCCAACTGATGATGGCCCCTTGTGCTGATCTTGTCATATCCAATGGGGAACTGCATCCACTTTCCCATGATCCTGACCATGGTTATGAAACTCAACACGTTTCACAGGCAGTGGTGCCCTAGTGGTCGGGGCATTGCCCTTGTGGACTGAAGGTCGCAGGCCCGCTGCTCCACGGGTGCACGTGTGATGGGTTAAATGCAGAGGTCACATTTTATTGTGGTGCTTGAGTGTGTTCACAGTGACGAATAGTAATTTCCACTACAGCTACACGCTCACCTGTACACGGGGTAATCCGTCGTAAAAGAACACAGTTCACTGTTCTGCCCGTGCCCTTTAGAGCAGTGAGCGGAGCAGCGGGGAAACAGGCCGTGGCGAGTGTGTGCATGCACGGTTGGATGTTAGCGAAGGCGCAGGAGAGTGGGCGTGGCCAGTCTCCCCAACTACAGCTATTACATAATTGCATTTAACCAGGGCAGAGGCTTGTAGCCGTGCACTTGCATGTTTAAGTGTGTGTGTGTGTGTGTGTGTGTGTGTGTGTGTGTGTGTGATGGTGTTAACCTTTCTGGCACTGTATATAAATCATTCTTCCTGGCAAATCAGGTTGTTTATCCTTCAGGGATTCTGTGAGTGTGTGTGTGTGTGTGTGTGTGTGTGTGTGGTTGTGTAGTCATATCTACACAGGTTCCAGTGACTCTTGCCATGATATGACTTGGCCGTCTTTACACAGACTCTTTTTTTTTGTTGCTTTTCTCCTTTATTTCAAATATATCTTTCCTTTCCAGCCTTCCTCTCTTCCCCCCTTCACATCTCTTCCCTCTATCCTGCTTCCCTTCCTTACATTCCCTCTCAAGTGTGTTTACATTCATACTCTCTCTCCCGTTCACTCTCTTCTACCCCTCTCGTCACCTCTGATCTCTCCGTTACCTCTGACACACACACACACACACACACACACACACACACACGTATTTTCAGTTTTGATATGTGTGTCTACACGCCCTGAAGCCATGCTGTTAAAGCGTCTGTTCAGGTGTAGATGCGTGTGTCGGCTTCTGACAAAGCCTTTTCATCACTTTTATGTCCATTTTGCTGTGGTGACCCACATTCCCCCCCGCAGGCAGGTGCCTGTGTGGTACCACGATGACGGTTCAGTCTGAAGTAGCACCGCTGAAGGTAAACACAGTCTAGCAAGCCTTCACACACCTTCCAGCGGTTCAACATCTAGGGCTGTATCACTCATCTGTCCCAGCAGAAGTGGGCAGGAGTTGGCACTCGTGCGTCTCTAGCTGTCTTTTCATGTCTTCTGTTCCTGAGTGGGGCTTTCCATCGATGCCTTCTACCAAAACAGAACAAACATGTAGAGACTGTAACCTTTACGTGCCCTTCGTGACTCCTCTGGAGCAGTACTAAGCTGGCATTAAGGAGGCAGGGGCTTTTACGCTGCCACAGGAATCTCACTGCCCAGGCAGATTAGTTTTGTATGTGGGGTTCCTCAAGGCTCCGTCCTAGTACCGCTTTTGTTCAAACTTTACATGCTCTTATTTACAAAATAATACCCCCCCCCCCGAACACCTGCCCATCTCCTTTTCCACCCAGCAGCTATGACTCCCCCATCACATGATGCCACTCACACTGTGAGGGTGACTGCCTGCCAGTTCTGTAATGTCAGCTAACATGTACCCACTCTGGCTAGCACTGGACTGGGTAATTGGGGTCACTTGGGGGCTACTTCTGAACACTGAAACACATTATTTATTCAACTAAGAGTTAATAGTTTAAAAAGCATAAAGTATTTTGATTTATCATAGCTTTCTGCTCATTTATTGCACTTTTCGTTTCTTTCTGCATTTTTTGTATTTTCTGTATTTTTTTTGTATTGTATTTTTTATTTTCTGTATTGTATTCGTGCTGCCATTGACTCTAATATTCCTGTTTGATTATCATAACTTTTTATATATAATTTCCTTTATAAGAAGCTTTAATTTTGTTTTGTTGACTCTTTGCTTTTTTTAAAATAAATAATTCGTTCATATTTTCTTTTTGTTTTTAAAGTTCTCTTTTCTTTTAGAAAATACTACAAGTTAACTGAGTTTGCTTGACAGTCACGTTTTGTCTATTTTAATTTTCTTTTCAGCATAAAGTGCTACGAGCTGCATTTAAATGTATAAAAAGTGCTATATTAATTAGTCGTATTATTATTATTATTATTATTATTATACATTTCTATTACAGCTATGCAGGCATTACGCAGCTCTACAGAGCTCTACTGCCAACTAAGGTCCCATAAACTCATTGTGTCAATGTAGATGCAGAAATAAACAGTTGGATGCACTAAAATTTCCAAAAGCACAAAATCGACATACACTTACCTAAGGTTGGAAGTTAGTTTGGCTCTAAACCACCGGGCTACAAACGCTTAACAGTGCTCACGGCATTTGGTCACAAAGGGGCAATGGCGTCATTGATATACAGACTGCTGCTGCTACATTGAGATGCCAATGAGAAGCACCTGCCACTACACTGGGAATGCCCGTCGACTAAACTGGGAATATGAATCAAATATGAATCAAAATAAAAGAAAATGTGCCAAAAACTTTCATTCACCATCTCCAAACAGATGCTAACATCATACACACCAGATATAAACGCAATGCATATTTTTATTCAACAGATATGGTCACATGGTGGATGGCACTCGGCCTCTCGGGCCGAATCCATGTGGACGACGAGGAACAACACTGTGTCTATGTGGGTAAAAAAAAAATCACAAATATTATTTTACACAAATATACAAAAAAAAAAAAAAAATCCTCAGTCAGAAAGTAAAAGTGCTACTGGTTTCTCCTTCCCTGTTTTTAGACGGATCGTCAGCTTCACAGCGCAACGATCCTCGTTCACAGTTTGCATTCAGAATAACACAGTCGACTAACAGCTTTCCCACAGTATGAAGCAATTCCGCGTGTCTACGTACTACGGCACGCGTCTAAAAGTCACTATTGCTTATTACTATAGAGATCCTAACGTAGAAACTACAGATTTATTTTTTTTTATAGTTTTTTTGGTCTTTTGATCTATCCCTATGCGATCAAATATAACATAAATAGAGCTTATTCAAAGTTCTTACTTCATTTAACAAAGAAAAGCACATTTCGCTGATATATCACACGTAAGAAAGGGAAAGCAGCGACTGAGGAATGGCTCCTTGCTCCCTATGTAGTGCACTCCATGGGGGTTATTGGTTCAGAATGGTTTCTATACACAAACAGGGCACTATATGTCCAGTAGGGAGCCAATTGGGATTGGAGGGAAAGGAAAGGGCTGTGGTGGCTTCTCTCTATGGCCATGTTTTTGATAGTGTACGACCCACTGTTATCTACAAAAATGGACATTTCGCATAGTAATAGCAGCACGGAAGCTTGACGCCACGTATTTTTGTCCATTGTCATTTTGGTTTTCATGACCTCGATGTTTTTTGCTGAACTATTCCTATCAAATGCTTGTTTCCCTGCCTGGATCCCTGCAGTCTCCACGGAAACCGACCCAGGAGCAATTGGTCAACCACAGGCCGGTTAACAGCGTCCCCCCAACTAGATTTTGGACCTTTCTCCCAGCAGACGTCACGCTCTCGAGAGTTCCACACACACGTTCGGCTGCTGTCCTGTCTACAGGTGCGTGGACTCCCTGCGGTTTCGCCCGCCCGCGTGATTCCTGTGGCTGAACTTCACGTGCAGTCCGTTGACCGGATGGACGATGGGCACCGTCTGCATCCTGGGATACGTCTCTGTGGCCAGCGTCCACTCGGCCGTGGCCAGCAGCTCCACGCACAGGGTTTTCAGCACCAGCACGGCCAGTTCCCGGCCCACGCACCTTCGCACGCCGCCGCCAAACGGCACGTAGCTGAAGCGACTGGCTCTGCTCTCGTCGCGCTCGGGGCTGAAGCGGTCCGGGTCGAAGAGCTCCGGGTTCTGGTAGGCGGCCGACGTCTCGTGTGTGTCGCGGATGCTGTACATTACGCTCCAGCCCTTCGGGATCTGGTAACCCTGCGGGAAGGGAAGAGGGGGGGGGGAAGTGATTCCTTCACCTCCTTAAGACTGAAGCTGAGCTTAAATTCTTCAGACTAATGTGAGACTACTGTGAGGGTTGTGTAGTTCAGAATACAGCTGCAATGGTTTGACACGAAGGCCAACAAAGTCTGACAGATACACTACAGGACAAGGAGGGGCCTCAGAACCTTCTAGAGAAGGTTTCTCAGGACCACAGAAGCACACGATTGTACATTTTTGCTTCAAACTTGGGACAGGTGTGGTCCACAAACCCTTCTACTCATGATTCCCCACTGCCAAGGGGAGTAAAACTGAAGAACGCTTAATTGCAAGGAATAGCCTTGACTTTTTTGGGAGTTTGGGAGCAAAAGTTGATGAAGAGAAATGTGCTCTAAACATTTTACTTTTAACATTTTATTCTTCTGCTCTAACACGCCATTTATCAGGTCAACCCTCCCAAACTTGGAAGGACAGAGGAACTACAGGGCCAGGACTGGAAAAATGGTGGACATCAACATTAAGGCCAAAGTGGACAAGCTTATGTAGAACGTTAGCCTCATCAATGTCTCTAAGGCTTCCACTGACTGTATTTGCATGTAGCCTCAGGCAATGGACAGTCTGAGCACAAATGTAGGGTAAATGATTGGTCTATGTTGTGTGAAAGGTCTAGTTTATTTGTTTGAGCTTTTTCTGGAGCTTCCTTGTATCTCCATCTTGCTAGTTTACAGCTAGGGACTGTAGCCCTTAGGCGCCCTCTAGCCCCTATTAAATGGTCATTTCTGACCACACAGCTGCTCCTGCCTGGTGATTTCTGCAAGCTTGCTGCTCTAAAGAGGATGCATATTGACTTGAAAACACTCACGTCCAGCTCAAACGTTCGCAGCACTGTCCTGTATCCCCCGGATACGGGCGGGAGATACCTGAGCACCTCCTTGACCACACTGTCCAGGTAGCACAGCTGACTCAGCTTCTCCAGGCTCAAGTACGGCACGTGGGTCCACGAGCGATGACCCTCCTCCAGGCAGGTCTTTTTATCCAGCAGAGGTCTGGTTGACTCCTCCTCACCCACACCATTTTCGCCCCGGGGGCACGTCCCGTTCCCCTCACCGCAGCGCGAGCGGCAGGACCCGCGGCCCTCCGTGATCAGACCTTCCGCCTCAAGCTCGGCCCGTGCCCGCTCTGCCACTTCGGGGTGGCGCATGAGCTGGAGGATGAGAGACGTGGCTGCGCTTGCAGTGGTGGAGTGAGCGGCGAAGATCAGTTCCACCGCACTTTCCTGGGATCAGAAACAGCAAACGGGCTTTAAACCTTTCGGACACGTTAAAAACGAACATAGACGGAAAAGATTCCCACCGAGGTCTTGGAAGCTCGCTAGATACACCAACCAGCCATAACATTAACACCACTGAGGGGTGAAGTGAATAACAGTGACTCTCTAGTTATTTCATTACAATGGCACGTGTCGGGGGGTGGGGTGGGGTATATTAGGTAGAAAGTGAACAGTCAGTTCTTGAAGTCGATGTGCTGGAAGCGGAAGCACAAGGATCTGAGCCACTTTGACGAGCGATGTTCTAGCCGAGTCAGAGCGTCTCCAGAACGGCAGCTCTTGTAGGAGTGTTCCAGGTGTGCACTAGTTGGTACCTACCGAAAGTGATTGGTGAATCGGCGACAGGGTCATGGGCACCCAAGGCTCACTGATGCATGTGGGGATGACGGCTAGTCCGTCTTGTCCAAACTCAAAGAGAAGCTCCTGTTGTAAAAAAAAGTGATGCCGACTCAGAACACAACACAGTGCACCACAGCCAGAGCTGCTCCAGCACACAGTCAGTATTGGGCAGGTGGTGTTAATGTTATGGCTGATGGGCACAGATCTGCCTATGCACAATGTGCTGCACAGGCCCCTTTAACGAGTGCACTTCGTGAACGCAGACTGGACTCCGACCGAGTGATGGCGGAGAGTCTGGACTGGTCTGGACTGGAGTGGGACTAGAGGGGGCCTGGAATGTGTTGCGAAGATCGTCCAGTCCCTAAATGAGGAACCATCGCCATTTCCATGGTTGCCAGGTACCACGAGTAGTCTGAGGTGCGTCTTCTCTAACTCCACTCTGTAGGCATTGACTCAGCACTGGGGATCATGCAGCGTAGCGGCTGTGAATGACTGAACGAAAGTCATACCTTGAGCTCCTGCATGGTCAAAGTGTAGCCGTTCTCCTTTGCGCCACTCAGCATGTAGTCGAAGGCATCGCAGTACTCGTCGACGTGCTGCTGCTTTCCCAGTTTCTCCTCGATGATGCTCTCCATGGCAGCATGCAGAATGTCCCGGGCTCTTTTACCCTGAAAACGAAGACCAAACGAGAAAATTAGCACTGGGTAATAAGCTGTGTGTCGGATCTTCTTCAAAAACACGTCGTTTTTTAAGTGAAAGTGACTCTTTGTCATTGTGAACACGCTCAAGCACCACAACGAAACGTGACCCCTACATTTAACCCATCACACGTGCACACGTGGAGCAGCGGGCAGCTACCAACAGCGCCTGGGGAGCAGCGTAGCGGGACGGTACCTTACTCAAGGGAACCTCAGTGGTGCCCAGGGACTTGAACCTGCAACCTTCAGTTCACAAGGGCAACGTCCTCACCACTGGGCCTCAACTGCCCACCACTTTCAAACCATTGCAACATGCTTTGCTTAGTTTTTTTTTACACAAACGTGTACAAAAGCAGAGAGCAAAGCTAATGTGTGTCGTAAGCTAATGCTGTAAATGTAAATGTACATGGTGGCTATGGGGTCCAGTCCCCCCTGGGTCCCCATCAGTTCCCACAGCTGTTAAACAGTAAATTGTTGGCGCGTTTACAGCTTTTGGAAGGCTAGTATTAGCAGATTAGCATGCTAGTCACCTCGGATAGAGGTCTCACGAATGGCCGGCCTCTAAATTGCTCGTTATGGTTAGGTGTCAATGTATCACTATCCATGAGCCAATAAGCACGATCGTTTAAAAATCCGGACTGATGACAGGCTGCCCACTGAACCGGCTGTAGCAAAGAGCTGATACCGGGACCCCGTGACTATAAAACGGGTCCTGCGCGATGCAGTGTGGCGTTACGACGAGGTGCATCTGCCCTCACTTTTCGCAGGCCGCTGAGCGGCGCGTCCACGGGCAGGGAGAACAGGTTGTTCATGAGCTGCTCGAAGATTTTGGAGAGATAAACGGTGCGATGCTCATCCAGCCGCAGGCCCAGGAAGGCGCGCATGGCCACGCGGAAGGTGAGGTTCCTGGTGGCGTCGTAGGCGTCCACGGAACCCATCTCGGCGCACCACTGCGCCACCTCGCACTTCACCACGTCCTGGAGGCGCGACAGGTAGGTCTCCAGTGCCCCGCGGCTAAACACCCGGGTCAGGATCTGAACAGGACACAGAGACGAGGCCCCAGGTGTGTAGTGGAGACAAGTGAGTCAGGACAACACACACAGACACACACACACACACACACACACACACTATCAAGGCCCCCCCGCTCCATAATACAGTACCCCCAACACTGGCTGGGTGAAGGCGAGCATGTGCCTCTACTGAGCATTAACGACTGACCTTCCTCTTCTTCCTGTGTGGCTCTCCGGTGGCGTTGATCAGCGAGTGCGGCCCCAGGATGATGCGTGTGCTCTGGGGCCACTGCGTGCTCACCAGCGTGTGCTCACCCAGCAGGATCTTCCTCACGTGCTCAGCGCCGGTCACGCGGATAACGGGCTTCCCCAGCAGGTGCGTCTTAAACACACTGCCGTGTTTCTGTCGCCGCGAGATGTGGAAGCTAGAGCCCTGAGAGAGAGACACCAAGAAACAGAGAGAGAGAGAGAGAGAGAAGGGGTATTACACAGTGGGGTAAAGAGTGTAATACCCCCCTGTTCTATTACCCAGAGGGGTAAAGAGTGTAATACCCCCCTGTTCTATTACGCAGAGGGGTAAAGAGTGTAATACCTCCCTGTTCTATTACACAGAGGGGTAAAAAGTGTAATACCCCCCTGTTCTATTACGCAGAGGGGTAAAGAGTGTAATACCCCCCTGTTCTATTACACAGAGGGGTAAAAAGTGTAATACCCCCATGTTCAATTACGCAGAGGGGTAAAAAGTGTAATACCCCCCTGTTCTATTACGCAGAGGGGTAAAGGGGGTAGCAGGGGGGCAGTAGAGTGCAGCAGATTTGGATGGGGGTGTTTGTGTGTGTGGGTGTATGTGTGTGTGTGTCTGACCTGCAGTAGCCAGTGCAGCGTCTCTCCCACCAGTGGCCAGCCCATGGAGCCATGCGGCAGCGGCAGGGTGGAGCTCCTGTCCCGGGACGAGCTCCACCTCAGCCCCCACAGCAGGCGGGACAGCAGCAGCAGGAGAAGGGCGGGGAGCAGGGAGCACAGAACCGCCACAGCCAACATCTCCAACAAACCAGCAGAAGACTGACCCCTACGGTTACCACAGCAACGGCAGATACTACAAACAACAGCAATAAACAATAAACAACAAACAACAACTACCAAACAGAACAGCACATGCGCAGCGGAGGAGCAGCAGAGGCAGAGGAGGAGTAGAGGCAGAGAGAGGAGCAGTAGAGGAGCAGTAGAGGAGCAGTAGAGGCAGAGAGAGGAGCAGTAGAGGCAGAGGAGCAGTAGAGGAGCAGCAGAGGAGCAGTAGAGGAGCAGTAGAGGCAGAGAGAGGAGCAGTAGAGGCAGAGAGAGGAGCAGTAGAGGCAGAGATAGGAGCAGTAGAGGAGCAGTAGATGAGCAGCAGAGGAGCAGTAGAGGCAGAGGAGCAGTAGAGGAGCAGTAGAGGAGCAGTAGAGGAGCAGCAGAGGAGCAGTAGAGGAGCAGTAGAGGAGCAGCAGAGGAGCAGTAGAGGAGCAGTAGAGGAGCAGTAGAGGAGCAGAAGAGGAGCAGTAGAGGAGCAGTAGAGGAGCAGTAGAGGAGCAGTAGAGGAGCAGTAGAGGAGCAGAAGAGGAGCAGTAGAGGAGCAGAAGAGGAGCAGTAGAGGAGCAGAAGAGGAGCAGTAGAAGCACATGTAGTTTTTTCTCTCTCTGTAATTTTGGAAGGAAGTTCTGTGTGCGCGCGCGCTCCGCAGCTCTACAGCTGTTCCAGCCAGATGTACAGGCAGCGCGCGCTGGATGGAGCGTTCGCCCCGCACCCGCTTCTTTAACACATACGCCCGTGGGGCAGTTAGAGGGGCGGCCGCGCTGCACGAGGGGCAAGAGAACGCGCGCGCGAGCGGAGCTACAGCATGCAATTAAGGGACAGAGAGAGAGAGAGAGAGAGAGAGAGAAAGAAAGTGAGAGAGAGAAAGAGAGGAGAAAAAGAGAGAGAAAAAAGAGAGAGAGAGAGAATAGAGAAAGAGAGAGAGAGAGAAAAAGAGAGAGAGAGAAAGAGAAAGAGAGAACGAGAGAGGGAGAAAAAGAAAGAAAGAGAGAGAGAGGCAGAGAGAGAGAGAGAGAGAGAGAGAGAGAGACCTCCGCTTACCTCAGTGAGTCAGAGCGCGCGGAACTTCACAGGACAGTAAATATCAGCAGGTCCCGCACAGTCGCGTCCGGCGTGTGTGTAGTGTGATGTGCGCGTGCGCGTGTGTATAGTGTAATGTGCGTGTAGCGCGCGTGTCTGAGTGTTCGGCGCTGCGCGCGCTCTTTATAAACATCGCTAGAGTTTGTGAACCACCTTCACTGATGACGTAGGAGAGAGAGGCTTCACTACAAACCGGAGAGGTGAGTGTGTGTGTTTGTGGGAGAGAGAGAGAGAGAGAGAGAGAGAGAGAGAGAGAGAGAGAGAGAAAGAGAGAGAAAGAGAGAGAAAAAGAGAGAGAGAGAGAGTGAAAAAGAGAGAGAGAGAGTGAAAAAGAGAGAGAGAGAGTGAAAAAGAGAGAGAGAGAGAGAGAGAGAGAGAGAGAGAGAGAGAGAGAAAGAGAGAGAAAGAGAGAGAGAGAGAGAGAGAGA
>JBBPDA010109524.1:0-10242 GCA_037974385.1 Arnoldichthys spilopterus
ACACACACACACACACACACACACACACACACACACACACACACACACACACACACACACACACACACACACTTTGATTTGATATTTATTATCTTATCTAAGACAGTGTCTCTAATTATACAATTTCAATAACTGTAGGATACGAGCTGTCTGTAATGACTGTACATGAGCCAGAAATTCATAAATCCACTGTTAAACATGATGTATTGCTCTATTTAAGGTTGCCAAGAATTAAAGTTTTACTTAAAGATTATTAAGTAAAGAGTTTAACTTGACTTCCATGGCTGTTGATCATACAAAATAAACATTTCAGCCTGCACGATCACTTTTTCCAACTAGGCAAAGCATTTTACTCTGAAATGGATATTCCCTAGTCCAAGTGAATTTCATTTCTGAAAGATTTTAAAATTAAACTGTGACATATCGGTTTATCAAAACAAAAAGCTCAGACCCTGTAATACAACAAAACAGCAGCTCCCACATGTGGAGACTACTTTAACTGCAGCTAGTACAGTGTGAGACATCAGTCCAGTTAATTTTAAGGCAATTCAAATGTCAAACCAGGACAAAAATATAACAATATTAAAAGATTTTAAATATCTTAAATATCTCTGTATTTGCAGCAAATAAGGATACATATTTACACAGATCGCTTACTGCCTCAGAGGACTCTATAAACATTCATTTGCAAACTTAATGACACTAAAATACACTCATTCAAAGCTGAACTTGCAGCATTAATCATGTAAACATGGAATAAGAAGTTTGCAATATTTACAGTAATACAAGAAAAAAAGCAGTTGACTGAGGTATTCTTACAGTCTCACAATCTAGAAATATCAAAAACAGTAAGTGTTCCCTGACCTGTGACAATCAACATCCTCTGCACATTTTTCAGATCATCTCTTTCAAATGAATTTCATTAAAGAATTTCTGAAGATACTTTACAACCTCCTGTACCTAAACTTAAACCGTAAGGACGAATTGAACTGTTCTGACATGAAAAAAATAAAATTGCCTTCATTTTTCCTTATAATGAAGTCACAACAATGACTTTTCAAACAACATTTTACTAAAACTACTGCTACAATTGCTCCCTTTTATATATATTGGCATTATGTTCTTCAAGCGCAGTAATCTTCCAGTTTAGATGTCACTGTTAAGTTCATATACTGGTTTCTATAGATCTACAGCTATACTAACTGGAAGCACATGGTCATTAACTGCCAAAATCTATGTTTGTGTGTTACAAAAGCAGCTCATTTGATCACAGAGCCATCACTGGCTGCAATGGGTGAGGCATCAGTAAAGGCATCTGTGTTACACTCTCTGTATGATGCTGCTTGATCAGACACTGAAGAGAAGGAGAGGTGGTCGTGGTCCACAATATTGAGCTGGTCTTCAGTTCTCTCTTTCTTCAGATAGAACATTTTTCTCAGTTTCTTCAACTGCTGAAGCTCACAGAAAGTCTCCAGAACCACCAGCATGGCAATTAGGCCCAGCAGTAGGTAGGCTGGAAAGCAAAGACAGATAGACAAAGCATTTCAATGAATATTTCTTAATATGTACCTATACAGCCATTAGATTGCTACTACTACTGCTGCTGCTACTACTAATGCTACTACAAATAAAGTACAAATGTTATTAATTTAAGTAAAACTAATTGTCTTCCCTTAATAATGTTGTAGTAATGGGAGATATAGACATACAATTAAATCATGATATCTCATGGTATCTCATTGTATTTTTGCGGTACTGGTATAAACGACAATAGGAAAAAAGACTATCAACATTATCTTTTTAGTCACACAGTCCTGAGAGCAATGCAAGCACAAACCTTGAACCAAAACTTATTCCTGACCATTAAATACTAAACTTTACCAGTTAAGGACAAAAAACTACAAATTAAAATGTAAACACCAATACTTGCAGGATTCATAGCTTAACCCCTGCCATCACTGATATTGTCAGTATCTCAATATGAGAAATTCTTGTCATGAGGAAGAATAATAGTGACATCATGGATGATACAATAAGGCACAAACCTATAATGGAGCATGGTGTTGGTCAGTGTTTTTTACGTACTGACAATATCCACAATATGTTCAGAAAAGCTTATGGTCACATACTGCAATGTAATTCATCACAATAACAATAAAGAGCATCATATTTCTCAGCCTGGTTTCACACTCACCAGTAATCCCGAATTTATAGAGCTGCCTGAACCTCTGATTGTATCCCTCCCCTGGCACGTAGTCTCCAAGGCCAATGGTACTGAGCGAGATAAAGCAGAAGTAGAAAGACTCCAGGAAGTTCCAGTTCTCCTCTAGTGCAGAGAACACTGTTGCAGGGATGATGAAGAAGCAGGACAACATGATGATGGCCAGCAAACTTGCATGTGCAATGGCCACTAAGGACCTGGATAGAGCCCAGCGGCGCTGCACGTAGTCCACAGGCCGGCGAGTAACAAACAGCATTATCCTCTGCACCACCGCCGTCAGGAACAAGAGGGTAAATGGGATGCCCACCACAGAGTATATGATACAGAAGGCCTTACCCTCATCTGACAGAGGCACTGTGTGACCATAGCCTAAAAAGAGAAAGAGAGAAAGTCTGGGAGGTCATTTTTCTATTATGTACACATCCACATTTAATTTCAAAATGCTGTATATAGTTTTAAAACAATTAATAAAAAGAGATTTCTATTGCTTTCTGCAAAAATATTTCTCACTAATAAATGTGTCATTATTATATAATAAGAATAAAGCAATGATGTTCCTTGTACATCCCACTTTTAACAAGAATGATCATAAAACATGAAAATTCACAAAAGTAGGTGCATTTTAGAAAAATAAAAAACCTGCAATTAATAGCACCCTTGGTACAGATTAAAAAGTCATGAAATGACTTAAAGGGCACATACAATGGAAAACAAATATTTCCCACTTTTTTTTTTACACATTGTCAACATTTTAAAACATATTCACTCCCAAGTGCGTACTGTTCATATAAAGATGCTGAAAGAATGCTCAGTTTGAAAACCTTGTTCTCATGATTTTAAAAAAAACCCAACACATTTAAAAACAGCAAACAGCCATAACATTAACACCACCTGCGCAATATTGAGTAGGTACCACTCATGCTGCTGAAACAGCTCCAACTGTGATGCACTGTATGTTCTGGCACCTTTCTATCAAGAGTCAGTGTTCACTTCTTAAACCACAATAATCTGGACCAGACATGAAACAGTGAGCTTTGGGTGGCCATGGCACTACCACCAGTTGTCCTTCCTTGGATCACTTTTGGTATGTACTAACTACTGCATACATGGAACATTCCACAAAATCTGCTTTTTGGAGATGTTCTAACTCAGTCGTCTAACCATTACAACAAGGGCCTTGTCAAAGCGGCTCAGATCCTTATGCTCAACCATTTTCACTCCTTCCAGCACATCAATTTAAGAACTGACTGTTCATTTGCTGCCTAATATATCTCATCACCCTGACAGGTTCCATTGTAATAATAAAAATGGCAGTCAGTGTTATAAACTTTAGAGTGTTAAATTCCGGCTGATGAAGAGAGGTTGAAAATATTGATGTAAAACTGAATTACAACTGTTTTTGGTTCACTTCCCTTCGCTAAAATACCGTTAGTAAATCATCTCCCTCACTACTTGTTCAGATTACAAAGGAAATAATGCAAGAACCACTTCTCAATACAGATATTTTTCATATGTTTAGGGCACATGGGTCTCTCTTTAGACTCTACTACAGAGTTCTGTAATGGGGTTTAGGTCAGACTGCTGGGATAGCCATGTACTAAGCTTAATGCTATGTCATTAAACCATCTTTGTTTGGATTTGGACGTACCTTTTGGATCATTATTCTACTTGAAGATCTGAATATGACCCAGTGTTTTGGCAGAGGTAGTCAAATTTTCCATTTAAAATTTCATGGTACCTTATGTAATGTATGCTGCCACATTCTGCCAACCTCAAACTATGTCAGATTTATTTTGCCATTCTAACCTTTAAGTGTTTAGTGGTTGGTGAAGGATAATAAATAGCATCACCCTCAATGTCTCTCAAAACTCTGGGTAATCACACCACACTACATCAATAACAGGCCTTGGGCAGGACTCATAATGCTACAATCGGCTACATCTGTAATTTGATTCAGTTGTAAGTGACTTTGGATGAGAGCATCTGCTTAATGCGTAAATGCAAATGTATGAGGGCAAAATACATTCATGGCTCTTTCCATGAAGGTGCACTACAGCTGCAGTTCCTCTTTATAGTGGATACGGGCATTGTCAGGTGTGTAGATGCTTTTATAGCCTTATGATTGTTGCCCACACAGTGAATGACTATGGGAATTCGGCCTCTGTCTCAGCTCATATTTACAACCCAGTCAAGAATTGAGGTTAGAAAAAAAACTTATGAGTTTTTGTTGGCACAGACTATAGTTAATTCAGTAGAAGTTAGATTTTTTCAGACAGAGCTAACAAAGCACACTGACCTTATTTACCCATCTTTAACAATGGTGTAAACTGTACTTGCACTGCACTTAGACAGAGGTCTGGAAATGGATAACCCGATTCAGCTAAGGATAGAGCAAAAATGTGAAAGCTGATTCCCAAGGTCTGGGTTGGGAAGGACGGACTTGAGTCTAGGACAAAGCCCAATTTGTGTGGAGAAATCTGGGTAGGTAGCTAGGTGGCTGCCAGGACAGTGTGTTTATGGAGATCCTGCTCTGATCTCTGTGCTGGATTAAGTTACTTAAGCCCAGGAAACACTATGCCAGCCATATGTTTGTCCTACACACACCCTTCAACACAACTGCAGAGCTGCACACTGCAGCTTGCACTGACTGCTAATCACTCTGTTAATGAAAGAGACAATGAAAGAGACAATTCTCCTGCACATGTCCTAGCAATGTATTGATCAGTATGCCATGTGAGGGTTGACCTTGCACTGGGGAGAGTGACCTGACTGACTGAGGTGCCAGTATTATATCCCAGTGCATTTAACTAAACGCAGAACGGTGCCTAAAGTGGAACTTTTAATGAGCAATGAGGAGTCTACCGATATGATTTCACCTTCAGATACTGAAGATTTCCAGAAGTAGTAGCAGTGCCAGAAAAACGTGAACAGAGCAGTGAGGTCATATGGGTGTGTGCTTAGACCTTCACACAAAGGCGTTCTTAAATTACATTAAAATATACAGTCCAGGTCTACTGCAGATAGACATTCATTCAGTCATTTAACTACCTCTGAATCTGACCATCAGGCAGAATACACTGCAGCCAGAACTGACTAAAAATGAATAAATGGATGGAGGGATGCATACACTTCAAGTAACATTAGGGTAAACAAATGGGGGGGGGGGGTGTTTCATGTAAATTTCTTCCTTAAGGGGACACAACTCAACCTTAGGAGGAATAAATTAGGCTCATAACGTCATTACTTGATGCCTTTTCACTCCTTTTTGGTGCTGTAAGTGGACTGAGGATGATTCGGAGGGCCCAGCACTGAGAGCACTATAATAATACTGGGGCCCAGTATCATATTCTTTCATAGACCCCAGTATTTCTAGGGGTGCCCCTGGGTATGAGAGTGTAGGACAGATGCCTGAGTGGCATACTGTACACTGAGGGAACTTCAGTGGTCTAAGAGTTTCGATACTTTCACAAAAGACTCATTTTATCATTGCCATAATCTGCAAAACAAGTCTGAAAAGTCGCCTCTGGCTGTACAGGTTTGATGGGACATCAGGAACGCTCGAGACTGACACTGATCGAGAAAGATGAGTCGATAAGATTTGGGGTTTTTTTTGCTCACCTGTCGTAGAGAGGACTGTACTTGCGAAGAACAAGGCTGAGGTGAAATCCCAGTTGTAGTTGTTGGAGGTGTTGTTTAACACGGACACGCCGTAGTTGCTCGCATCCAGTGCTTTAGCCAGGAACCCCTCCAGGCTCTCCTCGGTCAGACACGCATTGTCCTGGAGAAACTGGCGCTTCAGGGCACCGAGCTCCTGCCGTAGCAAGTCCTCGTACGGCGACTCCACCAAAGAGAAGACGATAGCGCCGAAAACCAAGTACAGCACATACCCTAACACCAGCAGGGCAAAATACCACGTCGACTTGCTCCCTTCAATCACGCGCATGCACCGGCTTGCGGAGAGACACTGGAGCATATTTCAGTGAGCTGTCAGCGGTGAAACGAGCGTCAGGGCACCTTATCGCTTGTTTATCACGGCCGTTCCCCCACGCGCACCCCTACAAACACACTTTGTTAGTGTCTGTACTCGCCTCTGCTGCCCTTTTCTTTCCCTAGACGCGGTGATGATGCGGCGGTGACGTCACGCGCGCCTCACCTCGCTCAGGTTCAAATGTGTGTCGGAGCCGCGCGTGCAGGGCGTGTCCGTGCTGCGTTGGCAGCTCCAGTGTTTACTGTAAAGCAATAAGTAGCAGCGTTGCCACCCACCCCAACGCCCAGCCGACGGTGATCTCGGTGGTATCAATGAGCTACACTAGACCTGTTTGACTGGTCCGGCGAAGCGCAGTTTCACAAGTTCAGAAAAGTTTTTAGAAAAATGAGGGTCAGAGGTCACACCTGTTTAACAACTTTCAGTGCACTTTCACTTCCTGTATCTCCTTCCTGGTTTCACCTGTTTAACGAATACACCACGTTAATGTAGTTACACTCGGGAGTGTCCCTAGAAATGCTGGACCCCTGTAAAATTATAATGATGATTATAATGATTATATTACTCTTTCATATGGTGTTTGTCAAAGTTTTCTTTCTTACTTACTTTTTTTCCACCAGTTTTGACCATGTTTTTAGGACTTTTGCTTTGCCAAAAAAAATAATTGCAAGTATAGCAAGCTGTATAGCAAGTTGGTCTCTAGGAGGGGCATGACCCTATAGCTATAGCTCATTAATATTCATTTGTAGAATAGCGCCACCTAGTGAATAACGTCAATTCAAAAATCAAGCCTGTATCTTGTAACAATGAAAATACACCCATACTGGCTGTTGCAACCAACCCATGTCATTAACTCAAAAACCACTTAAGCTATTTGTTTTCTGCCGCAGCAGTCTTATGACACACTGCAATGCAGTACATCTAATTTTGTTGATAGTGTTCTCTGAGGGCCCTGTGTCAGTGCTGGGCCTTTGGATTCATCCTAATGGTCCCCCCTTCTTTATGGCACCCCTGGTTACACTGGTTATTTGATTTTCCTATGGGTTTAAAGGGTTTGTCTTGAAACTGTGTACCAGTGATAAACTATGAGCTGCTTTGTTTAGATGTTTGGAGTTTGAGATTTAAACAGATCACTGTTTGGTTTGGCTCACAAACGCTCTGCATCCTCAAAGGACTGCTCATGCTTAACATATTCTCAAACACTTAGTGCTTGTAAATAAAAGCCTTTCCCTGTGTGTGTGTGTGCGTGTGTGTCTGTGTGCATACTGCAGATGCTTGACTGGCAGTCAGCCATCTCTCCTAGATCAGCAGCAAGAACTTCCCCTTCCGCAAGCGATGACATGACTCTGTTAGTTAGAACAGTTACTCCACCCTTGTGGAGATTAGATAATGAAATAGTTCAGCAAACAGTAAGCACCTATAACTTTAGCGAACAGAAAAGTCTGCTCTGAATAATTCCTTGGCAAATCATGATGAGCAACTTTCCTCTTAGCTGACAAAATATGTTTGCTGTCTTAGTAATCAGACAGCAGTAAAGTGAGGTGGACTGTTATGCCCTGTTCAGTAAAGCAGCTTGCTCAGCAGTCCAATGCCTGTGTGACTGTATTGCACTTTTAATCTTTTGCAGCAAGTGCTTTTCACCTTATAGTGATGTCCTCATAGAGGCGTTACTTCATTATTAAACTGATGCCCTTATTTACAGAAATGTGAAATATGCAGGCAGTGAAACAGCACAGTGAAGTTTACAGAGGTCCTGAAAATATCCATAACCTAAAGACAAGCACTGTTTTCTAAACAATCAAATGTGTATTTTACATGATCAGTAGAAGAACCAAAACACAATAATTATACCAGCAAGTGAGGCAGGTAAAGGGTTAAACATTTTAAAGTTCACTTGATGTTGACGAACTGCATAAGGACATCAGTAAGATGAATAGCAGTAAATAAACAGTAGCTGCTCAAACATCTCAAATAGTAAATACACAATATGCCCAAAAGGTTGCACAGTACATCAATTCATCCTGCATTTAATATATTATATATAAGTTAATAATGGGAGGACTTTACACTAGATGTTAAAAAATTGTTTAAGTATTTGATTGCATTCAGTCCCAAGAGCATTAGTGAGGACAGATACTGATGTTGGAAGATCACAGCTCAGTGATTTGGGTTTTATACATCACTACTCCTGCACTTGGCATTTGGCATGGTGACCTCATGGGTGGATGCTCTAGAGCATCATTATATTCACATATAGAGGAACATTATATTGACAATGCTTTTCAGTGGAGATGATAAAAACTATCTGCATCTAATTTAACAAAGATATTAAAGGAATAGTTTGTTGAAAAATTTAATTTACACAATTTTTCAAAAGTCTAGAGTCAGACTACAAGCCATGCATATTTGTAAACCAAATCAACACACCTGTGCCACCATAAGGATGGCCTTGATTTGTGTGACTATTAATTTCTAGTGTTTGTTAGCAGCATTATTTTCTTAGCTTCAGTGCTAAACTGATAGAAAAGAACTCCAAACGTGTTTTGGCTAATGGACAATCTCTGGGATAAGTTGAAACTTGCGTAAATTTAAATTCTTGGCTACTATTACTTTATAAACTATTACTTTATACCAGCTATATTAACTATTTTGAAGGCGAGTGTAGTTTAGGAAGTGATGTGTGTTTAAAGTCTTGTTATTCTCCCTCTCCAGGTGAGAGTAGCTATAGGAGCCAAGAAATAGAAGGACATGATGGTCATGTACTAGCAGCTAGTGCCTAGTTAGTGGTACAAGCACACTCCTGAATATTGAGTCTTAGAGACAGGGTGTAATGGTTAGGGAGTTGCCCCTGTGACCTGAACGTTGTCGGACAGGTACAAGTACCACTGAGGTACCATGAGCAAGATATCATCGCTAAGTGCTGCCCACGTCAGCTGTACACTGCTCCTACATGGATGGGTTAAATGCAGAGGTCCCATTTCATTGTGGTGCACTGCGTGCTGTGCTGTGGTGTGTTCATAATGACGAATAATTCCTTCTTCATTTTGCTCATTCATGGAAACCAAACCAAAAAGCTGCTTGGACCATTTTGCTCCTGCCCCAAAAACAGCTCAATTTTATATACTATGTAAAACCTCATTATTTTCTGCTGAATCATTGTTCTTATCTGGCACATTGTTGATCAAAACTGTAAAATGTCTGATTGTCTGATTCCCATGAACACGGATATGCTAGTATGTTAGCTCATTTTGAGGTAGCATGCAAACTTTGGTAAAAATATAATTTTGTAAACAATATGGCGAATATGCTAATTAGCATTTCCAGGGTGGAACTTGTCTACAGCTTATGTTTACTTTTACCACTTCTCATTAAACTAAACACAGTTACACTGTACATAATTTACTATTAAAGTGTTCCAACAATTTTGGGTCCAGTTAATCAACATATTGAATTAGATCGATTAGACATTGATTTTTGTGCACTTTATGGCTACTGCAGGTACACCAATCAGTGCAGGCAAGTTTATTATGACCTAAAAAAATCTGGCTTTGTGATTTCATTGGCTTAGTGTCCCAGTGCCAAGCAGAACATTCCTGGTTCAAACCCCATGTCTGATGACTGAACAATCCTTACAAAACATATGAGTTTTTGAGTCTGGTTGTGGTTAAGTGGGGGGAAAAATGATCAGGAGTATAAAGTTTTGAATCCAAATCCAAACCTAATTAAACTTATAGCCTGGGTGGCTATATTTTGCTTGAATCCCTAGGGTCACTGCATTTTTTCTGTTTTCTTCACATTAATATCTGATAGATCAATGCATTGGGATCCAGTAATGTGGAAGTGGCAATACAAATGCATGAATTTTCAAGTCTGTGATTGTAGTAAATTATAATACTATTGAGTAAAGTATGCACTCACTTTTTTGGTCCAAAATAAAAATCTTGGCATAGTTTAAAAATAATTGGTGTTTTTTCATCATGTATGTTCAACTATATGAATAGGAAGCCAGTCTCCAGTTTGTGCTTTTAGTATATAT
>JBBPDA010109525.1:0-10242 GCA_037974385.1 Arnoldichthys spilopterus
GAGAGAGAGAGAGAGAGAGAGAGAGAGAGAAAGAGAGAGAGAGAGAGAGAGAGAGAGAGAGAAAGAGTAATCAATAACAACCAGTTCTCAAATGGAAAGCACACTGATTGAGAATCTGATTGTAGCCCTGTAGGATTTGGGGCTATTGATTTTCCCAAAGGGGTATTTTTATTTTCATTTTATTTGTTTATTTACCTTAAAAAATGTGAAAGTTCATGTGTTAAAACTGTGAAGAAAATGTTTATAGAAAAAAAAAGCAATTAAGTTTGTAAAACAGCGCTTATCTGTTATGTGGCCAATCAGAGATGGGGTTGGAGGTCAGGGGTTGTGTGTGTGTGTGGAGAGCGGGGAGTGAGGAGGGAGAAAGACGTATGAATGGTAAAGTTGGCATCACGCTGATTTTATAATGTGAAGGGAAAATGTTGGTGACAAATGGACTGTTAGTCCCATAAGGACATTCTTCCGGAACAGAGAAGGTTGAACGTGGTTTAAAAGGAATACTTTGGCTAAATGTTTTCTGGCCAGGATAACGTGAGGCTAGTCCCCCAGAGTGGGCTCATGGGAGTTGTGCTGGGACTGTGCAAGTGAGTGGCCTGCTCGGCTCTACTTCAGTGTTCGCACCAGCTGATTCCGATCCACGGAGACGTATCGAGGGCGGGGACAACGACATCTGTTTCCTCTACACCCCCAGCGTGGGGAGCCTACAGAGAGGCGGACGACGATTTTCTCGGCAGCCGTAAGTTTTGTTTGTGCGCCACGGCGCGAAGCGGCCAGGTTGTTTTAGGTCTCTCCGCCCACAAGCCACACTACAGGCCTGCAACATTTTATCAACCTTTCTTTGGGTTGGGTATCCATTTCAGTTTATTGATTAATATTCCTGTTTAGGATTATAACCTGCCGGCTTTAGGATAAGGTTTAGTCCATATGTTTCTGGGTATTATTACTGAAGTGAATGCTTTTGAGTTTAATTAATAGTGAAAGTGAACTGAATTATTTTGAAAGAACTGAATTGAGAAGGGAAAGAATGCATTATGCGTAAGGCATATTGCTCTAATGTATATATCTTCATATTTTCATATTATGCCAAATAAATATTTAAACTTGATGTTTGGTGCATATGTGCATATTTCATTTGGGTAATTCATACGAGGGTAATATTGCACATTGAATGTTTGCAGGGCAAACTGGTAATAATTCTGAAAAGGTTAAAAGTCATTTGAGACACATAATTCAAGAATAGTAATTTACAGATTTAAGATTTTTAAGATGTGTTTGGGGTAGCCTATTGCTATAATAAAGAAGTGTTATTGATTAGTGCCAAGAGTAACATTCTAGGGGAACGTTCTGCTTTAGTTAACTCTAGAGAGAGATCTCTCGCCACACATGGGTTCGGGGAGCACACTCCAACACATAGCCAAGCCAGCTAGGGGGCGCTACATAAAATGGGGGCTTGTCTGGGATGCAGTTAATTAATGCTAGTAGGTAATTAAGTAATTATAACAAATTATCAGGTATTTTCCATGTTATATTAGCCATTTGTTTTTCAGTAACTTACAGAAAATAAACATGGAGAGGCACACAGATTTAGTTAGTGAGCTAAAAGAGTGGTGCCATGGAGAAGGCCTGGATGAAGTACATTCCCTTGTGGTGCTGGTTCCTGCTTTGGGGCAAGTTCGTGTGAGAGGATGGACATACAGTCAAAAGCAGAGTTGGTTAACTGTGCTTTCTGAGTGCAAAGTGAAAGTGGATCCTCGTAAAATCCCCACTGAAGTCATCCCAGTTGGTGAGACTGAGGGATGGAAGTTATGGTGTTAATGCTCCAAGTCCACCAGAGAACCAACCTTCTTATATCTCAGCTGAGTCTGTGATTTTTGCCGTTGGTGATTTGCTAGCTAAGATGGAGAGACCGGCGGGAGAGAATAGTAGTTACAGGCGTTTACGATTGTTTTCAGGAACTTTGCCAACCCCTGCTGTGGAAGAAGTGTTTGAGCATTGGTTAGAGCATGTGTGTTTGATGGTAAAAGAGAGCGATTGTTCCGGCAGGGAGAAACGATGGCATATAATGGAAAGTCTAAAAGGTCCTGCCTTAGCTGTGGTGAAGGCGGTTACGTCTGCTGATCCAGAAGTCAGTCCAGCTCATTGTCTAGAAGCCACCGAGAGTGCTTTCGGGTCTGCCGAGACAGGTGAAGATCTATACTTCGCTTTTCGGTTGTTACAACAGCAGCCAAAGTAAAGGTTGTTTGATTTCCTTAGACGCTTAGAGTTATTGTAAACCAAAGTGGTTCATCTTGGAGGCCTGCCACCTGACCGCATAAATCGTGCTCGCGTTGATCAACTCCTTAGAGGTGCTGTTCACTCAGATATGATGATGGTTCAGCTTATGCTCAGAGGAAGGAATGAAAGTCCTCCATCTTTCCTGGAACTTTTAAACGAAATCCGCAATGAAGAGGAATATGAATATTCCAGAGTAAAGCTGAATGCATCTGTACAGCAAGTTAAAGCAGACCTGATGTGGATAGTACTCAGGTGGAGATTTAGAACTTGAGATCCGAACTTAAAGAACTGAAGTCAATGTTTGCTTCTATGACCACTCCACGTTGCTCTGCTGTAGTAGACAGTAAACAGCCAAAGTCATCAGCCAAGGCGCCTGCCACAGAGACTGGTGTCCATGCTGAAGTTTCTGCCTTAAGAAAAAAAGTAAAAGACCTGCAAAATCAGATAGCAACACAAAAGTCTCAAATGTCTGATTCCGCTAAAGTCTTGCGAGTGGAACCAACCAAACTGACCGAGTGTAAACAAACAGCTAACATCTAGTGACTTAGATAGAAACTTTTGCTATCGCTGTGGTGAAAATGTAAAATGTAGAAATACAGAGAACCAGGCAAAAGTTATTCACAAGCTGATACACTCATTACACAGAGTGTTAAACAGAGTGAGCCAGCTAGTCAAGCGACCAATAGGAGCGACACAGTGTGTCAGTCTAAGACAAGTGAAGTTCTCACATTGAGAAGAGACCTTCCACAAGGTCTGATTGGCCACTCTTCTGTGATTCCTGTAAAGATAAATGGCCAACAGTGTGATGTACTTCTAGATAGTGGCTCACAAGTCACAATTATCTTTGAGACCTGGTACAAGTGCCACCTACCCAATGTTTCTATCCAGCCTGTGTCCGGATTGGCTATATGGGGACTCCGTGACACCAGTTACCCCTATCTAGGATATGTGGTAATGGATATGGAATTTCCTCAGAAGGTGACCGGCGCGAATGAGACCCTTTCTGTCTTAGCACTGATATGTCCAAGTCTGCAAACTCCTGAACAGACTCCAGTAATCCTAGGCAGCAATTCAATTCTGTTTCAGAGGGTGGCTAGTTTGTGCAAAGAGACCGTTTGAGTGGACCTCGTCCAAACCCTGGGCATAAAAGTGAAGGACTGAGCTGTGCACATAGACCAGTCTGTCCTTGTGGGAGAAGAGGATGTGGGATGTGTGAAGAGGATGGGTCCAGGCTCTCCGAAGTTACCTTCTGGTGGTAAATGTGTCACCATTTGCAAGGTAGAGTTGAAGAGACCCCTCGATACGGACATGTTAATGGTCGAGGCGTCGCCCACTATCCCATTACCATCAGGAGTACTATTGCAGCCTAGGTGGTGTTGAGTACAGCTGTGGACGAGATTCGGTTAACCGTTTTGATACAGAAAGAGTCTCTGAGAGATACTGTCATTCCAGTTGGCACTGTCTTAGGTCAACTGTGTCATGCTGATCCCATCATGCCATCACAGAAGACAGAGGCTGAGTCAGTGGCTGTTCAAACTAAGTTGGACGCACAGCTAATCCAGTTTGGAGATTTACCAATCCCTCCCCAGTGGATGAAGCAACTTCAACAGAAGCTTTGCGAGAGAGCCTGTGTATTTTCCTAGCATGAGTGGGATGTTGGCCTGGCAAAGGGGGTGGAGCATCACATCTGGTTGTCAGACCCAAGGCCCTTTAGAGAACGTTCGAGATCATTAGGAAATCACGTAGTCTGTATGCCTCACCAATTGTGATTGCCCAAAAGAAAAATGGGCGTATCCGGATGTGCATTGACTATTGGACCCTTAATAGCCGCAGCGTTCCAGACCAGTATACGACTCCACGCATAGACGATGCATTTGATTGCTTGTCTGGGAGCAAATGGTTCTCCATTTTAGATCTACAGAGCAGATACTACCACATCGCTATGGCAAAGGAAGACCTAGATAAAACACTATTTAGACGATCTGGTGAAGAACATGAAGAGCGTCTCCTGCGAGTGTGGACAAATGCCAAATTGGTCAACCAAGAATCAAGTATGTGGGGCATATAGTGTCCTCCAATGGTGTTGCCACTGACCCTGAAAAGACAGAGGCAGTTACTTGTGATGAGAGGGGGACTTTTGTTCAGAGCAGGTAAGAAGGCTGACTACAACTACAGTTGGTGTTGCCTGCTGAATTTAGAGGACGGGTGTTGCACTCTCTACATGATGACATGGGCCACTTAGGGGTGGAAAGGGTCACTGATTTGCTTAGAGCCAGATTCTATTGGCCCAAGATGGCTCATGATGTAGAGGAGTACGTAAATAATTGTGGACTGTGCGTATCCCTCAAAACACCTTGCAAGAGACATCACATCACATCAGTAGCAGTGGTCCTATGGACCTAGTGTACATTGACTTTTTTCTCAATGGAACCCCATTCAAGAGGCATAAGTAACGTACTGGTTGTAACACTTTACCAGATATAAGGCCTTCCAAGATAAGAATCAGAAATTCGTGACAGTAGCAAAAATCCTTGTCGAAAGGTATTTCGTACACTATGGACTGCCAGCAAGAATTCACTCTGATCAGGGGAGAGATTTTGAGTCGAAACTGATAAAAGAGCTTCTGCAAAGAGCTTACCAAATGGCAAGTCAAGCTGCAGATAAGAGCCATCTGTGAAACAAGAGAGCCTATGACCAGAAGGTTAGTTTCCAGAACCTTCAAGATGGAGACCGTGTTCTTCTGAGAAATTTAGGACTCAAAGGGAGACACAAACTTGAGGGCCGATGAAGCTCCATACCCCATGTGGTGGTAGGAAAGTTGCCTAACCTCTCTCTCTGTTGAGCTACATTGCTGAGATACCAGTGATCCTGCCCCATTCTGCTATCTGGACCAGCCTGACCCGCCCTGATACCCTCTTACTGGATTGAAGTTTTGCAGCTTTTAACCCACTCACTCCTGCTGAGGAGCCCGTATGAAGAGCCCTATCTAAAGTCATCATGGCACCTGTACACAAGGAACTGCTGCTGCCCATTTATACTAAGAACTATTATATATAATTATATAATATATTATATTTATATTTATTTTATTTATTCTTTTTCTACTGTTCTTTTCTCTTTTTTCTTTTTGCTATCCGATGTTAACCAGAAAAGGATGGGTTCCCCCTTCTGAGCCTTGGTTCCTTCCAAGGTTTCTTCCTACTGCTAGAGAGTTTTTCCTTGCCTCTGTCATCCTCTGGAGGCATAGGATGATGCAGTGGAAGGACCATCCATTGTGATCACCTTTTGCCTACTGGACATTCCGTGAGAATGCCTGCTGAGCTAGAATGTGAGGAAGTCCCTGTGAGACCAAGAACCCGTTCAGCCCAGACAAAACAAAGACAAACTATAATGACTCGAAAGGGAGAGGTACCAGAGAAACCAGATTCATCCTCAGATGCGGAGTATAAAAAATCCCACAGGCCATACCAGGAGTACCTGGAAAACTTGCTGATGAGGAGAGATGTTTCGGACAGAATGTCTGTGCACTCAGAGCATGAAGGTGTTAAAGACCCAAGTCCTGAACTAACAGTGGGTGAGTCAGAACCAGAACAAGTCGATGAAGAAAGTCAGATGGATAAAGATACTGATTTGTCAGACTACGAGACAGACCAGAATGTCTACAGAACCCCTGTGCGTGCTCCGAAAGAAAGGCAGAGCCTGAAAGCCAACACAAAAACAGAAAAGACAAATAACTCTTAAGACTTACATATGAGGAACCTGGAAAGGCTAGTGAACAACCCCTTATCATAGTTCATTGAGGCATTATCATTAAATTTAGGTAAAAAATTGTTCAGATGTAGTTCATAATTGGGGACATATAGTTGGAAAAGATGTTAAAAGATTAAGTAATGTAGTTGTAGTGTTTAAAGTTTTGACTGTCTAATGAGCACATTTAGGGGACGATGTAGCCCTGTAGGATTTGGGGTTATTGATTTTCCCAAAGGGATATATATTTTTTATTTGTTTATTTACCTTAAAGTTCGTGTTAAAACTGTGAGGAAAATGTTTATAGAAAAAAAAGGAATTAAGTTTGTAAAACAGCACTTATCTGTTATGTGGCCAATTAGAGATGGGGTTGGAGGTCAGGGGTTGTGTGTGTATGTGGAGAGTGGCATTTTGTTTGTGCGCCACGGCGCGAAGCGGCCAGGTTGTTTTAGGTCTCTCCGCCCACAAGCCACACTACATGTGCATACTTGGTGCATATGTGCATATTTCCATCCATCCATTTTCCAACCGCTTCTTCCGTTTCCGTGTCACGGGGAAGCTGGAGCCAATCCCAGCTGACTGCGGCCCTAAGGCGGGGTACACCCAAGACAGGAGGCCAACCCATCGCAGGGCAACACACAGACAGACAACCATTCATACACACATTCACACCTATGGGCAATTTTTTCCAATCCAATCAACCTACTGCAAGCCAGTGGGAGGACAGTGGGAGGAAACCCAGGCACCTGGAGGAAACCCACGCGAACACGGGGAGAGCTTGCAAACTCCGCACAGAAAGGCACCCGCGGCCAACCCGGGGATCGAACCCAGGACCCAGGACCTGAGGTGGAACTGATGTGGATATGGTTTAGGACACAATTACTTACTTTGAGCTATAAACATGAACAGAGATTCAGTTTGGAGCTGAACACACTTAAATAATATTTTTTATGCAGATAGAAGACCTTGACCCAGTGCAAGGCAATAAACTTAGCATTAAAACATTAAGACTCAATGGCTTTGCTTATTGTCCAATATAGCAAGACCAAGACATGATAAAGTGCATGTTAAATCAGTGAAATAGCATTTCATTAACACAGTCAACAACAACAGTAACAAATGAACATGTGCAAACATTAATGTTACGAAACTGAATCACCTCTTTACATTCATCCTTGCTGGGCTGCAGTATTCGTGCTGCTGGTTATTCTGCTCCAGGGAAAGTAGTGTGTGTGTAGTGCTCTAAGGACTCTGTGTAGAACGCTGCATCATGTTAGTTCCGACCTTCATGCCAGCACAAATCACGGCAAGAACTGAATATATTTTGTGTTCAGCACAGGGGTCACAACAGGGACCAGGGTCAATTCTACAGGGGGCACTGCCACCTGTTGGTCCCTGTCTAGAGCCTCCTATGTCTCCAAAACAGGTGATCTGTGTTCAGGAGGACCACGATACAGTAAGGCGGACCACAGTAATGGGTGTGTCCTAAACGCACTGCAATATAGGCTACCATTACTAACGACATCCCTGAGTGTTCTCTCAGGTCTCCAGTCAGTCACTATTTAATTCATACATGAATCTAAAATCACTGTTAAACAAAACTCCAGAACAAATAAATAATTTTGAAATTTATTAAATCACAATAAGAGAGTTAAAAAATAGTCTGTATGAAAGAATGACTGTTTCTCCTCTCCCTGACTCCCCGCTCAAATAAGGTTTAAATGTAGAAAAGTGGAAAAGCTAAGCACACCACTCATGGTTATTAAGTAGCCTGACACTTTATTAGAACATTCCTTTCAGAAAGACCTTCAAAATCATTTATCTGGTATGTGTTAAAGTGTCCAGTCTGACTGCTATTTCGTGGGGGGACATACTGCTTATGTCTAGGGCCCAGACGTTTGTGCTACACCCCTGCTGAAGAAGTTGATGGCTGTGCTTCTGATCTGATTGAAAGTTGCAGTTACTTATACAAAACAGGTGCGAACCATGTCATCTTAATTTTATTAGGTAAAATGATGACATTTATTGTTAATTACATAAGTAATTCTGTTTGGTGCTGCTGTACTTGTGTCTATCTTGTTGGGAGCATGTAGCTCAGATGAAGCTTATTGACACAGACCCAGACGCTCCTCAATATTTACCAAAACTTCTTCCAACTCCCTCTCTCTGTCTTTCAGACTGTTCACAGTACTGTGTCTTGGTGTAAAGGCAAGAACATGTTCTAGTAAAGTTGTGCCTTTAAGAGGGATGTATAATTACCCTGTCACTGATGTTCTCAATAATCTGTTCTTTTGCTGTTCCTGAAGATCAAGCTGAAAAAAGACAAAGTTGTAAGGGTTAGCGGCAGGAGGCGGTTGAGTGCCCTGCCTTCGCGCCCGTGCTGTGTCGGGTCGGACGGGGTGCGTTGCCATGGTTACGGCAATCAAGCTTATGTGTTTCACCTGGGTCAAAGCCCTTATAGCAATGGTTGTCTGACCGGGTGGCGCAGAGTCGGTTGGCAGGTGTGGCTGCTTGTTTTAGCCACAGCGTGCTCCTGCTGGTAATTTGGTAAAGGTTCAGGGTTGGTTCAGGGTTTTAACTCAGGGTCTCCCTTTCCTCCCCCTTTTCCTGTTTGCCCCAGCAGAGAGGTCTGAGCAAAGCTCAAGTGGCTGTCTGCTGGGGAAACTTTTCATGCCTCAGCTCAGACAGGCCGGTAACATCACGGATTGTCTGCGCTCCGCCCTCAAGTTGAGGCCTCTATAAATTAGCAGACATGTCTGGACCTAATGCCTGGAGCACCGCAAGCCAGCGTGAGGCGGACTCCCTTTGGGCAGAGGGCCAGGTAGACCCGTGACTGGCACGGGTGGGCTCCCGCATACGGCCAGGGTACAGCGTGTTGGAGCCCACGTCTGCTTCTAGAGACCCATTCCCTCCTCCCTGGTGGCTGGTCTGCCAACCGTATGCCAGGAGTAACCCCCGAGCTAGCACGAGATGGACTCCCTGATGGCTGAGGGCCGGGGAGATCCGTGACTGGCTAGCTGGCTCGCACCTGCTTCCAGGGGTTCCTTTCCTTACCCTTAAACCCAGTAACCTTTTCCTTTACCGGCGTTGTCTCAGGGCGGCCCCTAGCTTAGCTAGTGTTTACCATCTTGCGAGCTTAGCTAACCACTACGTACGTTAGCTTCCACCGTGGTCTGTTTACATATTGAGCCGGTGACCCACCCGTTTTCCGCCGACGCAATATTCCACCTGTATTCAGCCAGGGCCAATCAACTTGTCTAGTCTCGCAAAGCACCCCTCCCCTCCTCGCAGACGCTAGCGGGTAGGCGGTGTCTCCTTTTGCTCCCCTGCTATTGGCCTCATTAAAACTCCCACGTCGGAGACTATGTCGGTGCGTTACAAAAGTCATGTTGAAGTACAGTTCAGGAAATCATGTGTTGATTATTTGAGGTGCTGTAGGCTGCAGGTTTGTGGAAACCGGATGACTCTGCAGAAAGTGTAGTCACTGACAGCAAAAAGTGATACAGTTCATTAAATGTTACAGTATCTGTGCTTGTTTCACTGTGGACTGTCATGGAGAGGAAGTGGAAAACATGAAATCAGATGTAAATGCACTGTAAGTGTTGATCACATCCATACACTGCATATTTGTAAGTCTGATATAAAAAGCAGCTACACATGGCGATCATGTATGTACAAGGGTTTGTGGAGGAAGCCAGACAGTACAGAAGGGTTGATGCTGAATTGAATCAAGTAGATGGTGTATGACATCACTGGAAAAGAATCTGGGCAGCTGGAACTAAAAGTGACAGAGATTACAACAGCTTAAAATTTCACTCCACCAACAACCAGACATGAAGATATACAGTACATACATCTTCATTCACTTATCAAACATGTTTTCCATACACTTTCACTAAAGCAGCACTTTTAATGATTTTCTGAATCTTGGAAATAATCACTATCAGATTCTGCCCACCACTCTGACATACCTGTTGTTACGCTCCAGCATGTAAAGAGAGAAAAATGCAAATGACTAATTTTATCTAAATTACGTGACTCATTAACTGGAGATTTGTCAGCTGTTCTTCCACACATACAGGAGGTCTAACACCTCACAAGGACATGATACACATCCAGCAGAAATCCTGCAGAGTGAGAAAAATTTTGTTATGCATCTGCTCTCAGCTGAAGTGTGAAAAGCTGCACATTCCACAACCCCCAAACCTGAGCTTCTGGTTC
>JBBPDA010109526.1:0-10241 GCA_037974385.1 Arnoldichthys spilopterus
GTGCAAGACAGTGCAAAGACAGACAGATACAGAACAAGACAGTGCAAAACAAGACAGTGCAACAGTGGCAGTTATGGAACCACCAGGTGTGAGGTAGAGTTTTTTGAGTAATAAATATATTTAAGGACGACATGAGACAGAAAACCAAGATAAGTGGAAGGAGGGATGTTAAATCCAGATTTGTTCATAAGTCAGTTCATATGAGTCTGGGTCGAGTCCCAAGGGTGTGAGTTTGAGTTGAGCCTCAAGTCTCATGTCATCAGTGAATTTCAGACTCCTTATTAGCTACAGCAGCCATACTTGACAATGGTTTAAATGAAGAAATAACATTAAGGTGTAATTTGCTGAAATGTCAGTATGTATAAAGAAATGTGACCTACTTGTAGCGCTGCTTGCTCTCCTGGCCACTTTTACTTTTACACTTAAACCTATGTAGCCTAAAACCCAATGGTTGCTTCACCCCAATGGGCCAAAAATAATCGCTATCTCCACCACGTAGCAGTAGATAAGTCACGAGTGCAGAAATCCGACAAGACGAATAGTAGGAGGAGGAGGTCCCATCGGCCTCAGTCATCCGCGCTGTCATTCATTCGAGTCCAGCTCACGCAGTCGGGCGAAGTCTGTGCCCTCTCCTAGTTTGCAGTCCGTGAACAGTAGAGTCCAGACACCGGCACAACCATCCACACGTATTTTACTCACTCGAATTCCAAGCAGTTACACTTCAGTCCAAAATTTTCTCACACACAGGCGAACTTTCTCACCAATATAGCCACTTTTAGCGATCTGTCCGACCACCCTCACCCACTAAAGGATGGTTTTATCGAATACACTCGCCGTGTGGTTCACCGTTCTCTCCTTTCTGCTCCGTCTGCCAACACCTTTGACCTCAAAGTACTTTCACACTGGTGAGGATATTAAACATAACGTAAAATATACATTTCAATTCCCTTTTTCACAGTGCATAAAACAATTTATTCTTACCACATTCCCAGCATTATGAAAGGGCGTTTTAACCAAGAAAAATATCTTTATTGACCATCATGTAAATAAATAAAAGATGAAATCCCTTACACAATTCATGCTATTTATTTCCTAATTTACATAGGGCTACATACTACTTATAATTAACTAATATTTTGACTAGATTAGAGGATAACTTTAGTGATATTAGTTATTGCTAGTTTTGCCTATTTTTTAAGCACCACATGTACCGCATCATTCTGTACTTTAGGATTTTCTAGAATTAATAATTTGTTAATTGAAGGGGTATCAAACCAGTAGTTCACCAACTGTCTTCAACTCAGGAGTGCTGTCCTAATACTAGCTCCAGGGCCACGGTGACTTTAACTTTGCTGCGAGTCTGGGGTAATATTCCCTTTGAGGGCACTTTTACTTGAAATTACTGGATTGTCAGGCACTGCAGATGGTCCAATGAGAAAAAAATGAAAGCATTTAATTATTTAAGCAGTTAGATTAGATTAGATTAGATTAGATTAGATTAGATTAGATTAAAGTCTTTGTTGTCATTTTATGAAGGACAATGAAATTTGTGGCAATCCTAAGGTGCATTCAGCTGAGTAACTGCACTTGAACATGTATTTGTAGTGTAACATTAACTACAGAGAGAGGAGACAATAGAACAGAACAGTACAATACAGCAGCTGAGTTTTTACCTGAGTATACTGCACATATGATTTAGGAGTGAATACGGTGCAGAAGTAATTTAGCATGTATTTTTGTAATATAAACTGTTTAACATAAATAAATAAAGCTTTTTGCTCTATATTTTGTCTTAAACCCCTGGAATTAAGTGGCATTAAAGAAAGGAAATAAAGTACAACAGTAGGAAAAATTGCTTAACTGAGCATAAGCCTTTATGCAAAGAAATGAAATTTTAGGCAAATCTAGCAGCACCCTGATTAGCTCTGTTTCCAGAGAAAAATGGGAAACTCAATGTAAGCCTAAAGATGATAGACATTTTTACCAAGAGGTACAATACTGATAACCTCCCTGAGTTTAGCTTGCTCCTCCGGTAAATAATCTTGGCAGATCCTGATCCTGAGTATCTAGATGCAAACTCGCTTTTTCTGTTTCAGGCACCCTATGCAACTTGAGGTTTCACTGTGTGATGTAGGCCTTTAGTCCATCCGGTCTCTATTGGGTATGTTTGAAGGGTTCTTTCACCTTGTCGACATGCTTCTTGAGCGTCAAGATCTTCTCTTTCACATTCTTGAGATCTGCACACACTACCTCTGTCCTCTTGCCCAGATTCAGAATTTTTAGAAAAAAAAAAAGATTATTGTCTTATTGTCTGAACTACAGGAACAGGATTAGGGATGGAATAGGATCAGGGGCACCCAGACTGGGACCAGCACCTATCTGACTGGATCCAGCATCTTGTTAGTCACGGTCAAATGAAACTTGAAGCATTTTGTGCACATTAGGTGAGCTGATGCTACAGCAATCTGAACCTCAGCACCAATAAGGAAACTGGTAAAACTTGAAGAAGACAATCAAATTTGTTAAAAACTTAATTTGTAATGGATTTTAAACAGGGGACCCTAAGCAAGCCAGTGTCATTTCAGCAGATCAACAGGGTGGTAATAATAGCAGCATCACGGAAGGTAGCAAAAACATTGCTAGTAGCACTGGTAGTAGTGCAGTTAAGTAAAGTGGTAATGTAAGAAGCAGGGAAGAGACGTTCTATGGATGTTTTGCAAGCTGTTTTGGACAAATAAACATAAAGGGAAGCAGTGGTGGTGTAACAGTTAGGGAGTTGTCCCTGTAACCTGCCAGTTCAAATCCCAGACGGTACAAGTACCACTGAGGTACCCGTGAGCAAGGTACCGTTCCCAAGTACTGTTCCCTGGGCCCTGAATATGTCAGCTGCCCACTGCCCCTACATTTATGATCTTCTTTGCGGTGCATTGTGCTGTGTTATGTGCTCATAATGACAAATAATCACTCACAGATTTTTTATTACTGCTCTCTATTTGGCATCTGAGTACTTCACGCCCCATAGCCAAGTAATGGGGCGTTTGTGCTGTGAAATGATGAAAATCAAGGCTAGTGGAAATCTGTAAGTCCCATCACTGTGGCCATGATATGTGGATGTGTAGTCTACTTGGGGCTCGATTGTCATGTTAGATGCTCATAATTTTTTCTCTTACTTTCTAAAGTGCCTATAGAAAAGCAGCAAAACACAACAAAATTGTTGGCTGTGGGATCATGCTTATTGGCTTATCATTTTGATTTTACTTTTATTTTTCTTCAGTTGACAAATTGGAAAAACACAACAGTGCATTCACTGTTCTGTATTGTGTAGTGTTGATAATTGATTAGTGTGTGTGTGTGTGTGTGCTGGGGGGATATGTTTGTAAAGTTTAATATCATTGCTGTCCAGAGAAAACCATCTAACTCCATTTTTGTTTTGTTTTTTTGTTTTTTTTCCTACATCAACACAGCGGCTGGCCTTTACATTGTGTGGAACTTTCATGATGAACAGACCAATAGAAATGCTCTAAAATCACTTAAATGTACATTCCATTTTTCGATTGGACAGCTACAATTTGTTTTAAATGAAAGGGTAAACCCATTTCTTTTTGGTGTGGCTTGTCAGGGAGTGAGCAAAAGGTGCAGCTGACAAGACTGCTTAGAAAATAAGCTTTGTCAGCTGCTCCCCGTGACAAAATATTTGTGCTTGTCTTACCCATCTACCTTTGATCAGTGCAGAACAAACAATGAACAGAAACCGTACATCTTAATAATGACATGAGCAGATGCGCTTGAGTGAACAGGTTTGTATGTTTGAGTGTCTGAATGTGTGTGTGCGATGGATAGATCACAAAGTGCAAAGGCAAGACTGTGACGGATATGTTAACACCCCTCACAGCGTGCACTCAGCTGCACCCTGTTACTCTTTCCTCAGTGTTCAATGTCTCTGTGTCCAGCCTCCAGACACTCTTTAGAGTGAAACACTTCTTGCCACTGCATGCAAGGTTGGGTTAGTGTAATGCTATTTCCACTGTAAACCTTGGGGACATTTAAAAAAAAACAAAAAAAAAAACCTGCTGTTTAAAGATTTAAATGTTTACATTTTCCTATGTAAAGCAACCTTGGGTTTGAGAAAGGCACTATATAAATAAAAATTATTATTATTATTATTATTATTATTATTATTATTATTATTATTATTATTAAATGGCTTTTGGCAAGAGGCCAAACAGAAGCCCAGTAGATTTTTTTTGATGGCTCACTGTTACTCACCAAGGTCAGGCCCGTGTAGAATGTTTGTAGGTGCATGTGTGTTTATGTTCACTTGTGCAGCTGGCAGGTGTAGCAGGAGGGATGTGAATGTGTGATGATTAGAGGTTGGATCTTATCTCCGGAACATGGGGCATGATCGTGCTTTTGTTCCCTGTAAGACCCTCCTTGCACTGCCACACGGGCTTGGCTGGGCCTCCTACTGCTTGGGCGCCTGCCACGTTTTTGCCTCCACTGGTTTGGAACCACCACAGCATCTGTCTTTTAAAACATGGGGTGAAAAAGTAAACATTTCATATTGTAAAGCATCAAACCGAGTAGCGCAGCAACACAACACAAACAGAACCCAAATCTCCTTGTGATCAAACGGATGACTGATTATATAGGCCTCATGAGAGAGCGGCCGGATCGTGGGGGGGTGGGGTGGGGGTGGGGGGCTTAGAAGTCTTTGCACTTTGAGGTCACCATGTTTGTCAGAGAAAAGGCGAGGCAGATAAGGAGAAGTCGGTCACGAGAGAGTGAGAAGGATGAAGAAACAGAAGGAAAAGGAGTGAAAGAGTGACTGAGACAGAGAGAGAGCAGTAAAGGTTTTGATTAGAGAGCTGTTTGTGGTTTTGGTGCGTGAGTGTGTGAGATTGGAAAGCACCCCACATGCCATCACACTGAGGGAGAAGAGAAATAATACAGCAGCCAGCAAGAAAGAGCAGGACAAACGAGCAGGAGAGAGGGAAAAGGATGAAGTGATCGAAGAGGGGGGAGAAACAAGGCAAGAAAGAAGGGGGAGGGGGTTGCAGAGGTGGAGATTGAGGGGGAAATGTAGAGAGAAAAACATATGTGAGGGAGAGAAAAGAGTGAGACAGAACGAAAGAGAGGGAGGGGAGAACAAGGAGTGAGTGAAAGAGAGAAACAGGGTGGGAGAAAGGAAAAAACGGAGTGAGAGGAAGAGAGTGAAACAGCAAAAGAAAGAGGGGAAAATGGGGACTGGGAAAGAGAAAAACTTTAAGTTAGGGAGAAAGAGAGGAGGGTGGAGAGAACAAGGTTTTTAATGATGAAAAAGAGTCAACACTGGTCAGCATTTATTATCTAACTCTTACTTTGTTGCCACCTAAAAAATAACAAGCCTTCTCTGCTAAGCCACCTGCTTAGTACTGAGTAGGTCCCTCTTGCTGCAGAAACAGCTCTGACTGTGGTGCACTGTATATTCTGACCCCTTTCACCCTTCTGATATTGAAATAAAATAACTAGACAGTCAATGTTACTCACTTTACTTGTCAGTGGTCATAATGTTATGGCTGACAGTATTTTAGATCGACATTATCTGAATCCCAGTAAACTGTAATGCTACAGATTATACAAGGAGTCACTGATGATTGTACTACTTTATTTTAACAGCATATTACAGAAACAGCCAAGAACCTTTGTTCACAAAAAGCTTAACATACTGTTACATTGATTTGCAACCCACTTAATCTGTCTTGTCATAAAATGTTTTGACAACTTCATTCAACATAGGCTGGGTCAATGGAGAATGTAATGTCTACTTACATTGTTTACTTTGTTAAAAAAAAAAATCATATGAGTATTTTGCTATAATAGTATCTAAGTTCCCAGCACATACAGAACCATAAAGCAGCGGAACACTAAAAGAAAGGACACAGGCTAAATGATGAGGCCAAACAATCAAGTATTCAAGATGTTTAGGTAGTTTGATGCACATCCGCATCAAAGTAACATCCACATAAATACTAGGATTTAAGGTTTCCCAGCAGAACATGGCCATGTTCTTCCATTGCTCCATGGTCCATTTATGCTCACTTGTCAACTATGGGTGTCTTTGGCAGTGAATAGTCAGCATAGAGACTCTGACTGTTCTGTGGCTAAGCAACTGAGATAACTGTTTGTTCTGACACCTTTCTATCAATAGCCTGCATGAACTTTTTCAACTTTTTTTTGTGCTATATTACCTCATTTGTGGGATTGGGCCAGACAGGCTAGCCTTTGCTCTCCTCACACATCAGTGAGCCTTAGACACCCATGACCCTGTCACCAGTTCACTAGTTGTACTTCCGTGGACCATTTTTGGGAGGTACTAACCACTGCTCATGAGCTGTTTTGGAGATCCCTCAATCGCCTAGAAACCCAGTCGTCTTGCCATCACAATCTGGCCCTTTCAGATCCTTTGGCTTGCCCATTTTTCCTGTTTCCAACACATCAGCTTCAGGAATGACTTGCTCTTTAATATGTCTCATCAAGGTGTTATTGTGTATCATATGTGTGTGTGTTTAAAAATGCAGGTTACCCGTTTTTCTGTTTTTATACAGTCAGGACTCCACCCATCTTTCTGTTATTGTGGTTAAAAACTATACCTAAAAGTCTAGTTTTGGTCAGTTACATTTTGTCTCTGGTTGTTCTCAGGCTGCCCTGCCCTTTTGCTTTGAATACATCTGTTTGCACCTTGCTCTGAATGTTCCCTAGAGGGTTAAGTTTTAGAGGTTATGAGTCTCCTCCTCTTTTCACTCGTTCCCTCCCCCCTTCCCGCGCACTCATTCTCATTCCTCTATCTGCAGTAGATGTAGCAGTGTAACCAGAAGGCAGCACAAACACTGCACTGCCTCCTTATCTCATAGACACTGCGCGAGAGAGTGAGACAGACAGGGAGAGAGAGAGAAAGAGCCTCACAGTAAAAGAAAACAGAAGTACACAAACAAAGCCTTTTGGAAGTATTTTATGGGGACCACACAGAAGACACAGACGTTCCTCCAGAGCGGATAATTAAGCCTTAATACTTTCATCAGTAAATTCTATGTTCAGTGAGAAGGTTTAACTGATGTGGTGATATCTCTTAGGCCAGCAGGAACGTTTCTGAAGTGTAGACTCTGATTAGCAACAGATCTGCAGAGTGTGTGTGACTCTTAAATAATGTCTGGAGGAGTGTGTGATCACCTGCTGAAGCTACTTTGGATGGTGTGTTTTTGGCAAGGTGAGTTATTTGTCTGTCTGTATGTCTCTCTCTCTCTGCCGTAACTGTTGCAGAAGTCCATCACTTTTGCTGTGTGTCAAAGTCTAACAGTTCTTAAAGGATTAAAGCACTTATCTTGAACTCATACATCCTAAATGTCCAGTAAACTCATTGTAGGAAACATAAATGAATCACTGATGAATGAGTTAATATAGCCACAGACCCGGGGAGATATTAGAACATATGTATAGAAAAGTAAAAGAAGATGAGCATGTTTTCCTGCTTTTATAAATGTTAGCAGATTGCAGGTTGATTTGTGAGTGAGTGTGTGTGTGGGTGTGTGTGTGTGTGTGGATGTGAAAGATTGCCTGAGATTACATGAGCAGCCAAGTGACACACAGTTATAAATGAATCCTAACGAGCCCTCAGACTCTTCATAGGATTCAGTCCAAAAGAAAACGTAGTTTTACTCCCTTGCAGCTTGTTTTTTCTGGCACCTTCAGTGAACATTAGAATTAGACCATTTAGAAGTTGTATTGTATTGTAGGAGTGTAACAGCAGGAGAAAGCTGCAAGATGCACACTCTAAGCAGAATTTTTGATCAGCGGGTTCTGCAAAGTATGTCTGCCTTGGGTGAATGAGTAAGGAGGATTTGATTACACAGACAGTTTAACCCATCTGATTATGTTTATAAAAAAGTAATCCCAGGCCTTGGTTAGCCAATTGTGTGTGTGTGTGTGTATGTATGTGTGTGTATATGTGTGCACGCAAATCTGCTTAGCATGTGTTCAGCTCCCTGAAAACATTTAACTTTTAAACATGTTTGAAGAAATATTTGATGAAATGTAAATCTTCTTAGCATTTATTAAGTTAAAAAGTAAATATTAATCTTACATGCTAAAACTTAAACTTAAAATGATTTCTCACATATAAATTATACTAAGTGTAAAGTAATTGTGTTACATATAGAAGCAATTCTGTTGTTTTTAAGAAAATTTAAAGAAATATTAGATATGAAGAAAAAAAAAATATATATATATATATCTTACAAATTTTATATTGTGTGTCTTTAGTAAGCCACACTGAAACTCTTTTAAAGTAGCAGGGTGTAAAGGAGGCCACTGTTTCATTTGAGAGTGTGACCCTGGAACTAATGCCCCAATTACAATAATGATTAGAATAACAGACCTATACCATTTATGAGCCCTTGCTTTCATGTAGCATTTAGTGAGTGTTTTGTCTCTGCAGGCTCCAGTCATGTATCGTTAAGGTGATAAAGGGGAGAAAGGCCTCTGTCACTGTCAAACAGCTACAGAGAGCAGGGCATGAAGAAAGCCCCATTTGGTCACATGCGTCTTGTTTCTTGCTGCATTTAACCTGGGGGTTGTATGTGGTTTCTTTCTTTCTCTTTCTCTTTCTTTCTTTCTTTCTATCGACAGATATACAGACAGACACATAGGCAGATAGACTGATAGATAGATATACAGATACACAGATAGATAGATAGATAGATAGATAGATAGATAGATAGATAGATAGATAGATAGATAGATAGATAGATAGAAATATCTGTTGACTGGTCAAAGACAGGAATTTACTAAAGATAGATTGTGACTCACTAATGTGATTGATAATGAAGACGTCTCCTCATTTTCCACTCATTTGATCTAACCTCCTGCTCCTAATTAGCCCCTAAACCAAACCAATCATTCAAGAGGACCACACACTTTTACCAACAGTCATTTGTTGAGTTACTTTGTTCAAGAAATGAATGGAAAACTACATAGCAGTTTGTGTTATTTGTGACTTAGATGACGAACTGATCAAATTTTAGGTCACAATTATGTAGAAGGTCAGACAGTTCTAAAGGGATCTCAAGTTGTATGTGTGTAAGAGAGATCCATGAGCACATCTCTTTCACATTGCAACAATTTTTCATCAGGCATTTGCCAGGGCAAGGCTGCAAGATTGCACACAGGTTTAGGAATTAGAACAATGAATCTCGCCGTTAACTACAAAGGTGTTTCATGTACTGCCAAAGTGTGACTGATTCTGTATTGCAGTTGGCAGGAATGTTGTGTCACCACTAGATTTAAAAGCCAGAGTGATTTAACAGAGACCGACTTTACAAGAAAGTGCGCCACAATATTGATTAAAAAGCAGCAAAGGAATCCAGTATTAACACAGAACCTTCACTATAACTCTCCTCCCCATCACACCAGCAGCCAAACAACATCTCAGTAATGTGTCTCCACTCCCTCTCTCCAGTCCTCCACATAGCGATTCATTGGAAATCTTCCATGAACTTTGATATTGCTTGCAAGTAAAGAGCCAAAATATATCGAGCAGACAGGAGGGGAAAAGGTCTGTCAAACACAATTAGTTTGATAACAGCACAAATCACGAGTGCAGAGTGACTTCTCGCACAGTGGATTAAATATGACTTTACATTCAGGATCCAAACTGGAACATCAACAGACCATCAAGTCATTGTCCAGTGTCATTTGTTGATTACATGCCGGTGTCTTTCATTATTCTCACCTAGAAGGAACTTGACTACGCCATGTTCTATCAGCACACTGATTGGGTGAGGAATTTGCCAATTATTGCTTAGGTTTAAACCCACCCCATTCTTCATAAAGCCTAGGACCAGTTAACCAATGAGCGGTGAGTAGGCACTCACGGGCACATAAGATAAGTGCTGGTGCTGCACTTTGGCAGATGGACAATTTATGCATCAGATATATTAAAATCCTGAGAGTTTGAGGAGTTAAATATTATCTTTTTCCTAAACAAAGATCCTTTGTATTTAGTGTCATATGCTGCTGAAAAAATGTGTGACTAAATTAACCTGAAGGAAGCTTTGAGTTGAAAAACACAGACATGGTTAAATAATTTATTTGTCAAAACATTTTAGTGATGATTGTAAGATTTTTTATTTGATATATATATATATATATATATATATATATGTGTGTGTGTGTGTGTGTGTGTGTGTGTGTGTGTGTGTGTGTGTGTG
>JBBPDA010109527.1:0-10240 GCA_037974385.1 Arnoldichthys spilopterus
TCTCTCTCTCTCTCTCTCTCTCTCTCTCTCTCTCTCTCTCGCTCTCTTTCTCTCTCTCTCTCTCTCTCTCTCTCTCTCTCTCTCTCTCTCTCTCTCTCATTCACACACACACACACACATATATATATATATAATTACTTTATATTTTCATTTTGATCAGGATACGTTTTGCTACATGTTGTATCACTGTATATGTGACAAATAATTTAACTTAATGTCCAGTAACCACTGGTCATTACTGTTTGAGTGTCAGTAGGCCAGAAACAGTATTGGGACAAACCCATTCTTCATAAATTTACAAAAACTGGAACTGTCATCTACCCACCGTTTGAAAGAAATTCTTTCATGAAAACTAACCTGCAGTAATGAGCACAGAATCAGTCTAGGGTGTGCACTCAAGAATTTGGAACACGTGTGAAAATGGCCTTAGACTGACTAACTTTTGACTTTTGTTCAGTCAGTATTTTGCTTAGTTTTAGGTCAACCTTTTTAGACAGATTACTAATTTTAATGATGTTCTTCTTACTCAGTCTGTGTTAATGTGAGCTACTGCTACTACAAATAGCTTATAAGTGATATAATCACAGGCTGGTATAGTTAGTTCTGATTCTGATCAGTTATAGAATTATTTCTCACTTCTTTAGCACAGATGATCTATGATCATTGTCGCAACATCTTAAACTATGTATTGTTCTAAATGTTTTCATCGTAAGACCCTACTGCCGTACTGGTCATGCAGATCCATTTAATTGTGCTGGTGTTTGTGTTCTTGTGCCATTTAACACCTTTATGACACTGAACACAGTTTGTCCCAACTGTAAAGCTTTCTTTGTTGTAGTATGTGTGTGTTCGTGTGTGTGTGTGTGTGTGTGTGCTTTTTGGCATCAAGCCAGCAGTTCTCTGTAAGTGGACAAGCTGGTTGGATCCTCCCTTGACCGCCCCGCTTTTAACACTCCTGTTCTCTTTGTGTGTGTGTGTCACGCAGGTCAACCTCCAGTCCCCGCCGAACAATGAGACGTATCAGGAGCGGTTGGAAAGATTAGAGGGTGATAAAGAGTCTCTGGTTCTTCAGGTGAGCTCCACCTCCTTCCCCCTGGGTTCTACGCACCTCTACACAAAAGCTTCACATGTCAGCAACAGAATGAAAGGACCAACTGAGCCCAGGGGTCAATCCAGGAGAGTGTGAGGTTTCAGAAAATGATCAAATGTAAACGTCTGACTTTACAACAGCTGAGTTCAGTTATGATTCTGTAGAAAATCTGATGTATAATAAAGCATCAAATATCAACATGGTTTGAACAATTCAGTACAAATATTTCAGTACAGCTGAGCATTATTTTAATAATGCACTACATCAGGTCACCTCACATACATCCAGATCTGCCATAGAAGTGTGAGAAGACAATCAGTTGTTTAACATTGCTTAGCAGCTGTTGCTATCTGTCATTACCTCCGTTCCTTATCATTTCCCATGTATATTTTGAATATGATGCTCCAGGTACAGTAAAAAGATGCTACAGGTAGACCAAAAGAGCCAAAGGCGTGTAAAAAAAAAGGTGCAGCATTATCTTTGTTGTCATCAGTGGTCCATTACAATACTGCTTACATCAGGGGCTGGTTGTTCCTTAGGGTGTTGGGGCAGCTCATCCCCATAGGCGAAAGGGAGGGAATTTTTCCATCACATTCTACCACAGTGTTGTGATAGCTGTGACTGTCCTAGACAGTTTATTGACAATGAATGGAATAGTTCGTTTTTCTTTTATGGGGTTTGGTTCCACTTTTACTTATTATGGAGGTTCGGGTTATTTTAGTCAAGTGAGTGTGTTGCGTGTGGGGAGTACGGTTCTGGTTTAGGAGACTGAAAGCCTAGGGGAAAAAACTATTACCCATCCTGACAGTGAAGGGCCGTATGCTACAGAACATTGTGCCAGATGGCAGAAGGGAGATGACAGTGTGGAAGGGGTGAGTGGGGTCATCCAAAATGCTGGTTGCCTTGTGGATTCAGCATGTGGTGTAGATGTTCATGACATGACAGAGGTAATATTATCTTTTCTGCAGTTTTTGCTATTCACTATAATTATAAGGAATTTGGTGCCACGGACAATCTCCACAGAGGAGTTATGGATGTTCAGCAGAAATTGATCATGACAGGTTCTCTTGAAGTCAACAACCATCTCTTTTGTATTGGGAGGTCCAGTGATGGGGCACGTGCCTCATGACAGGCCTCTCATAGCACTTCGAAGTGAGCGCAACAGAGCCTTTGTCATTGAAGCAGGACACAGAAGACTTCTTGGGCTTGATGGTGGTGGTGGCTTTGAAGCATGTTGGGATGGCAGTGCTGCTCAGAGGTTTTTTTCTCTGTGAGAAAAACCATCTGCACATTCTCTAAGCACTCAACCAGGTGTATAATCTTGTCTCTGAGTCTTCTGTGGGTTGACTCTGAGCAGGGTTCTCCTCACATTTACATTAGATATTAGATGAATCAGCACTTTTAGATTGATGAATCAGTGCATTTCTTTACTCGCCTAATAGGTACAATGGACACCTCAAATGACCTTACACTTGCAGCTGAACGACTGACAGAATGTGTAAAGAGTTTGAAGGGACAGTGTTGTGCTTGTGGGAAGGCGAAGCAGTCCTCACCTTAGTGTGAAAGCTTTTCCTATTTACTGTAACCTGGATAACTCAGGTTTGTTTATGGATCATATTTCTAGAGATTAGCCCAAGTCTTTTCTTTAACCTTCTTAGGTTCCCTGCGTCATATTTACTCCAAACACGTTTATTTCTTTGTTTTCCACTTCAATAAAAACAAAAAAACAGATGTGGAAATATATTAAATATTTAGTCCATGTGTGTGTAAGTATAAGTTTATAATGATTTGAATGTATAATGTAATACAAATAAATTAACTAACTTGTTATAGGAATTTAAAACAAAAATACTCTTCACTGACTGTCATGGTCTACGCATATTCAGTGTAGGTCACTGCCCCTCACATGGCTCCACCCCGAGACAACACTAGCCCACACAGAAAGAGAGACGATGGCTGCATCACAACTGCATACTAGCCCTGTATGCAAAAAATAATACACAATCATGTAAAAAGCCTTTAGAAATGTAGCATTCTAAGTACAGGTGGTACATATGTGTGGTCAGCTAACATGTGTTAGTGTTTGGCAGACAGATGCAATTCATTATGTAATATCAAGTCACATCAAATGTATAAAATAAGCTTGTGATGGTTAGCAGCATAATTTGTCCCCGATATGTATGACCCTGATAAAAGGTTGTGAGTTGTGATAGACAGACTTATCACAGCTTTGTGACATTCCCTTTAACTGAGCAGGTTAAGAGGTGGTGCTTGCATTCGCTTTCTTGCTACCTTCCTCCAGCAGTTTGCACTGATTGGTTGCAGACTTTGTGCTCTAAGCCACTCAGACTGCACCCCCCACCCCCCACCAACACACACACCCGCACTTCCTCTTTTACCTGTTCTGCACTGGGTGGGCAGTTCTTGTGAGACGAAACAATGTGTTGAACTCAGGATAGACGGTTACACTGAGCTGTTGGGCACTGTTAGCTGTATGTGGGTGATAGTCCACCAGAAGGGTTTTCTTTATCCAGCATAATGGAGACTGTGAAAGTTTGCTACAGTAGTGAAACTATCAGTGAGCAGAGGTTATATCATGAGCATGTCGCAATAGGCATTAGCAGTGCGAGGGAGTGACAGAAAAGAAGAACAGAGTGAGAGAGCGGAAGGCAGAGTGAGGCGTGGAGCTTGCCTCAGTGAACTTTCAGCAGTAGGTGAGTGTGTGAGAGGGTGTTCTGCTGCATGTGGATGTGGCTGAATGTGGGGCTGAGTAAAGCTCTGTCTGTCAAGAGTGGATGACTGGTGAAAATGTTGTAAGTTGTATTTGCCTGTTTGTTTATTTATTTATTTATCTTTATGAAATTTAGACTCTGTTTTAGATTGTCATGTTGAGCAGACCAGAAGGAATGGTAAAAAAGTAACTTTTGTTCTGTGACCTGTAAATGATCGCCTCACTTTTTTTAAGTTAATTAGTGAGCTACACTGTAAAATATTGACTTTGAAAAATGTAACTTTACCCAAAAAAAGTGAAACCAACTAAAGTACAGCAGAGAAACTAACTGAAGTAAATCAACAAATTATTTTCAAGCACTAGCACTAGCAACAAATTCTGAAGTTCGGTAATGTTTTCTGAAAATGTACAATTTTGTTTCATTCAGTTTCTGAAAACATAATTAACTGAGTAAAATGTGTTTGTTATAAATAATTAAAAATTAATAGTAAAGTGTTATAGTGTCATTTACAGTCGCTTTGATTTAACATGACTTAAAACCTTAAATTTCTATTAATTCCAATATAACAGCTAAAGTTTAGCATCAAAAGTTAATATGTCTATGTAATATTTGCTAGAAATGGCCTAATATTTATTATGTAGGTTTCTGAAATGTTCTTGGGTAAAGGGGTCACTTGAATAAAATCAAACTACCTGAAAACTTTAAATTGAATTGACTTTGCTAGTGAACTTGCTTAAATGACACTCACTATACAATATCATGTACAGAATATCACTTCCAGCATAAAATGTCACCACATTAACTTACTTTTTTTTCTTTCTCGTGTAAAATTTCCATTATACAGATCTAAGATAAAGAAGACACTAAAGTTATGTTTACATATAAAACAAAACTGACAATAGCACCTCCACACTCTCAAAGGTTAACAGCACAATTTGGCTGTGATTTTGATGTACTGTAGAAAAGCTGAAGAAAATAGTGAACCTTAATTTCTCAGCTGTGTTTGAACTGAATCTCGTGCTGTTTGTTGTTCTAGGTGAGCGTTCTGACAGAGCAGGTGGAGGCACAGGGAGAGAAGATCCGAGATTTGGAGGCTTCTCTGGAGGAGCACCACCATAAACTTATCTCTACTGAGGAAATGCTCCAGCAGGTACCAGCACGCTTTGTCCATTCACACTGCAACACACTCATGCCGGTCACAAATACTTACTGAGTGTAAATGTCCCCCCCAAAGCCCATATGTAGCCAGCCAGTCAAAGCGTGTCTGGTGTCTAAAGCTTGCTTCTTTAGTTTTACTCTGTAAACTTGCTTAAGATATTCTTCCTAATGTGGTTTCTGACACTGTATGACATAATGCTGTTATTTATACAAACGAACAAAAGTACCGATAAACTTTAAAGGGCCCATATCCTACTTTTTTCTGCATTTTAAGTCCACTTTTTTTGGATTATGGACCAAAAACAAAAAAATTCTCTTCAATGACTCTATATCTCTTAGAAATAAACTAACAATTTTTGTCACTGTTCCTTTAGAACTGATATATTTAAATGACTTCAATTCTGATTGGCTCATCTGTGTCTCATTCAAAAAACTGGAATTGAACCACTCCTTATAATTTGTTAATATGTAATTTTTTTAAACAGCCCCCTCAACCAGACTGGCTTCCAGAGTGGCAAAACATGTTTGCCTTCAGTCACATTGACATGTGCCTTTCCTGACATTTATTTGTACCTGATTTTAATATCGGGAATGTACACAAAGCAAAACCTTAAGGCCTACAAAAAAGTTAATGTAGGGATTTATGCCTACAAGTTAGTGTCTATGGCCCAGTGGTTCTTTGGTTAGTTGTAAAGATCACTGTCGAGCCCAGCAGTACTAAGGCAAGTTTTTTTGGTGAATTGCAGGGATCTATTAGCTTCTTTTTTCTTTATTATACCCTCTGAGGGCATTGGTGCGTGGGCACAGCATGGGCACTGGTGGCCTAGTGGTTAGGACGCTGCCTTTGGGACCTGAAGGTCGCAGGTTCGAGTTTTAGCCCGAGCACTACTAAGGTACCCTTGAGCAAAGTACCATCCCGTTACACTGCTCCCCATGCGTTGTTAATAGCTGCCCCCTGCTCCATGTGTGCATGGGTTAAATGCAGAGGTAACATTTCATTGTGGTGCTAGAATATGTTCACAATGACAAATAGTCACTTCTATTTAAAACATGCTGATTTTTTTACTGTATGGACTGAGAAGGAATGATATGTTCCGAAACTTTAACAAAGCTTCATCAAACCTTATCAAACACTTTTATTTCAAACTCTATGTATTTGGTTTTCCATGATAGGAGTCCTTATAGGCTCTAAATTGGCTGCAGGTGATCTTTTCACTTATCAATGCAACATACATTTGTGCACATTTATGATAAATCGTGTGTTACACTGTTTCAGGAACTGCATGAACAAATTATGTGTAATTACTCAACAACTCAACACAGTATGAAGTGAGTATGTGATGCAAGCTGAATATTCACATCCAGTTTTCGTTACGTGTTTTAAGGCCAGTCTTAAACAAAATTTTCATGGCAAAAATGATTCACCATTAAAAACCTTTATTAGTATAGGCTTAGGCCTAATCTGGGGTTGGGTTAGTGGCCTTCAATGTATCATTACGTCCTTCTGCTTTTTATCTGTTGTGATCAAGAGAAGAGTTTAATCCGCTCGTGTTATTGTTTTATGCCTGATTCATTGCAGTTCATGTGTCATGGATAGTTTTGGAAATTTTTGTGCTGAAGTATGCAGTCAGATTGCAGAAGTTATGCAGTTTTGAAGCTGATACATGCATTGACTCCTGTATGCTGTGCAATGGTGATGAGGACCTTTTGCGCTGATTGATGTGCGTGGTTTGTCAGTGTTTCTGTTCAGTCCTGTCATTATTATACCCGCAGACACAGCACCACAGTGTTTAACAGAGCAACATGTCATCCGAAAAAAGAAATACGCCTGTATTTTCAGCAAGACAAGGAAAATTTCTTTACAGTCAGCATGATTGCCAACAGGGCTGTGGAGTGAGCGATTGTGGTGTGTGAGATTATATGAACTGCTGGATATGCTGCTGTTCTTTAGAGCTGTGTTGAGTCAGTCAGCCAGGGCAGTCTTCGTTCTGCACCTTATTGGTCACAGAGGCTATAAAACCCTCACACAGACTTGACATTTATAAACGTCTGCTTAAGGTTCTGCAGAGTCCGTTTTCAGAGGATTTTCTTTCTTTTTTTTCATGACTTAACTGACCATGTCGCTTCTGTGAGTGAATGTTGACAGAGCTTTTAATGATTAATGTTGTAAATGAAACTTTCAGCTTTGTGACAGCAAGCAAACAAAGCCCTCTCTGAAGCAGCAGCAAGCTCATCTTTCTTTCTTTCTTTTTTAAATGTCTTTGCTATTCATCTTTCTTTCTTTCTTTCTTTCTTTCATCCTTTGTTCTATCTATATGTATTGTTTATACTTTATTCTTTTCTTATAGCCATATACAAACCTTATTTCCAGAAAAGTTGGATTTTTCATAAAATGTGATAAAATAAAGAGATTTACTAACTCTCTTGAACTTTTAACTTATTAAAGATGTTTGTTTTCACTTATCAACCTAAATGTGTTTTGTAGATATCTAACAATTTAGAATTTAAAGCCTGCAACAATCAAAAAAAAAGTTGGGACGGAGCAAAATAAGAGTGAAAAGTTTGTAGAATATTCCAGTTTTGCTGTTTTGAAACATTCTTCAGTAAGCAGGTGAGCTGTTAACAGGTGTCTGTGCATGCAAAGATGGTTAGTGACTCACCACATTGTGCCAAATTTCATGAGAGAATTGAAGTGAGTTCAACAGTGTCTCAACAGAAGATTACAAAGAATTGAAGTCTTTCATAATCTGCAGTATTTAACAAGGTCAAAGTATTCAGGGAATCCAGAGAAATCTCAGTCCATGTGGGACAAAGTTTGAAATCTTTGAGCCCTCAAAAAAGCACTGAAACTGTCATGCTACTGTCATAAGTATCGCCACATGGGATGACTCGGGATGACTTCTGAAAATCGATTTCACTTACTGTAGTTTGCCGCTGTATCAAGAAATGCAACCTGAAACTTTATTACACAAAAGAAAGCCAAACTATAGTTCTATACAGAAACAGCATTTAGTTCTCTGGACCCAAGCTCATCTCAGATGGACTGAAAGACAATGGAAATGTGTGCTGTGGTCAGATGAGTCTAACTTTCAGCTTGTTTTCAGAAAAAATGGACTGGAGCTTCAATGCCAAGGATGAAATAAAACATCTGTACTGTTATCAGCAAAAAGCCTGTTATGGTTTGAGGGGAGAATCATTACCCGTGGCATTGGTGTGAAGGTCCCATTGACACAGAGGAATATTTTGGAATTTTAGATACATATTCTGACTTTGTAGGCACAGAGTGTGTGTGCTTGAATGGTCTGTTGCCAGGCCAGATCTCTCTCTTATTGAACATATAAGGAGTTTCATGAAGAGGAGAATCAGTCAACAGCCACCATGGACTGCTAAGCAGCTGAAATACTGCCTCAAACAAGAATGGGCAAAATTCGACAGAATTGCAACAGTTAGTCCCCAAATTCCAAAATGATTAATAAGTGTCGTTAAAAGGAACAGATATATAACACAGTGGTAAACATGCTTATCCTAATGTTTTGAGTGTGTTGCAGGTGTCAAATTCTAAATTAATTTATTTTTAGAAAATAAATTTAAGTTGATCAGTGAAAACATTGGAAATCTTTTCTTTGACCTCTTACCAGTTGAATATAAGTTCAAGAGAATTAACAAATCAGACGTGGTTTTTATTGCATGTTTTGAAAAATCACATTTCTGGACATTTCTGGGTTTGTTTTTTTATACTTATTGTTTTCTTTCTTTTTTTCTCTATTTTTTCTTTCTCTTTTTTATACTTTGAGTCTCTCTCTCTCTCTCTCTCTCTCTCTCGCACTGTGCACTGATGCGTATGACGCTGCGTGTCAGCTGCCTTTAGCCTCGTGAAGGGTTTCTTGGTAAATTGAATTTGACCTCTCTGCATGACTGATGGCTCTTATGCCTAAGACATGAAGGTGGTGTCATTTGTTCCTCAGATTGAATCTAACGGTGAGGACCCTACCTGTCTGATCTGTGTTCTTAAGTTATTTTAGACTTTGTCACACTCTACAAAGCTCTGAATCACAAATAAATCTGTCCCAATCCCAGCACATGCCAAAGACAAAGGTCCAGGACCCTGTATTGCCACTCAGATGTTAGATTCACCAAAACCCAATCCGTATCTGTCTATAAGTAATTTCAAATGTACATACTGCGTGTACGTGTGCATATAGGCTGTGAATCCTGACCATGACCCAGAAGTGAATATGTTCAGGGAACTGCATAACTACTGCGGACATTGTATGCATGGATGCTTTCACTGAAAACAGGGCACTAATATACCATGCTGCTATGGCAATTATCAGATGCAGATGGAATGTCAGGAATCAGATAGGGAGGCAGAGATGGAGAGAGGAGACAAATAGACCGATAGAGTCCTCTCTTGCTTGCCTGGACATGAGATATCTCTGTTTGGTATCTTTAAGTGCTTTGCAGTGTTTGACCTAAGAGTTCGTCTTCAAATACATGCTAAAGGGGCAATAACTGACACTGATGCAGTTCAGACTGTATGGACAATTCACTTTGTTTGAATTTATTTTCAGAGTAACTAGACACTGCCAACAGAAAGGCATTTGAGCTACAGCAGTTAGCCTACAACTTTTCCCTCATGAAGGCAAAAAAATCTGTGGATTCTTACTAATATTTTTTTTAATTCTCATGAATTAATCTATCAGTCTTTTTACTATAGTTAAGTCATATTTTCAAATATTTTCTATTTTCAAACTCACGAAAGTGATATTAATGATTTGAGTGTGATAATAAGACTGATAAAAAAATTAATTATACTGATTTATTGTAATATTAATTAAGATATAGTACGCACATATTTGACAACCCTACAGCAGTTTAGTTGCTTTGATATAGAAGTTTGCCCCTCACAACCTACCACCCCTACCCCACTCTCCAACCCATAATTTTGAAATTATTGTATTTGAATAATCATATACAGTGATCTCAGTTGTTTTTGTCTTATCACACTACACTACACACAATACAGGATCTATTTTGGTATAATAGTATAAGCATGGTGTAGCTGTGTAGCTCTGCAGTCATAGGTTTCGTGTTTTTCCTTACACCGTGCTGATTTGTGCCTGTATTACCTTGCATTATTTGCTCTAAATGTGATACGTGATCATGGTGAAATATTTTAATTCTAGATAGATAGATAGATAGATAGATAGATAGATAGATAGATAGATAGATAGATAGATAGATACATAGATAGATAGAT
>JBBPDA010109528.1:0-10239 GCA_037974385.1 Arnoldichthys spilopterus
AGAGAGAGAGAGAGAGAGAGAGAGAGAGAGAGAGAGAGAGAGAGAGAGAGAAAGAGAAAGAGAGAGAGAGAGAAAGAAAGAGAGAGAAAATATCATCCCATCCACCCCAAAGGTAGACCCCCCACCACCCCCACCCCCCCGAACCCGACAACACAAAAGCAGGAAAAGCAGCAGTCACACGAGGAAGGAAGGAACCGGTTACTGAATCTGCAAAACACAGATAACCAATCATCTGCTTCCTGCTGCTGTAGCCATGCCCACCATCTCCACTCCACCACTGCACACACATCACAGTCACACAGCGCTGTTTGCACCACACACACCCGAACAGCCCGTTTGTGGAACAGGAATTCAGCATCTGTCCATTAGCCTGTTTTACAGGTGTGTTGGGATTTGTGTAAAGAAAACATCCACACTGCTCCGCTGAGCCCACACACAGTCCAACAGCCAATCACAGCCTCACTGAGCCTCACAAATACAGAGGGGTCTGATCTGAGGTCACTTCACCTTACAGCTGCTCTGCGTGTGCCAGCACTGGTGTGGCGGGCTGCATGTAGCACTGAAGTCCAGTTCATGTTTATAGCTCAGAGTAAGTCATACTGTGTCCTAAACCACACCCACTGGTCTGCACCACCTTCAGGAAGAGCTGGATGTTTATAGCTCAGTGTCACACGGTCTCCGTAAATCCTTCACTGAATTATGAAATATGGACCAGGAAATACAGATCAGACCTGAACTTCTGCTCAAAATCTTCCTGATACACGACATGGTCTGAGAAACGTCGCCGTTTCTACGGTCAGACTGTGGAATTATGGGATATTTTCGGTTCTCTAGAACATAAAATCAACATCATGTAAAGACGATAACGAGGATTTCTTCACACTAAACTGGGATTTCAGCAGAAACAGACACCAAGGAACAGCTACAGCCACCCAGATGCGCATCCGACCAAACGCTGTGCCTTTTAGACTGTAAGAACACATGGCAACCCTGCTGTGATTGTGGTCAGTGCAGCAGTGACGGTGGCGCTTTCTGACACTGATGTGGTCCAAACTGCTGCACTGTTCCTCCATCCAGTCCTCTCTCTCTCTGCAGAGGCAAGGTGTGTGAGAGAGTGTGTGTGTGTGTGTGTGTGTGTGTGTGTGTGTGTGTTGGGGGGGGTTCTGCAGGCTTTAATTAGCAGGAAATGAGGGCGGCCAATGACAAGGACCATTTACAGCGACGTGAGCGAGGGAATGGCAACGTGTGTTAGCGTGAACGTTTCACACTGCCTCTTCTAGTCACGCGGTGTAATTGAGCTCATAAGAGATGCCCAGGGGACACAAGTGATGGACAACAGCAAACTGCTCGTCCGTTACCGTGGCAATAATGGTCCCACGGCACGAACCGCTGCTGATCTATGAAGTAACAGCAAACACAGAGAAAACCCAAACCACACTGTTCAAGACGAACCGTATTCCCACACAGTCCCTTCGCTCATTATCTGGAGCCACCGGCTCATTTCTTCAGGTTATGATATTCCAGCCGTTTCACGTTGGAGTTCAGGAGCTGTACTGACACTAGAGCTGCCCACCGTTATGGATTTGTAGTTGTTCGAGCTGTTCGTCCAACAGCCACTGCTTGCTAATGACATCAAGTTACTTCAATCTGTATTTCAGGGGCAGCAGAGCCTTTGTGATGCTCAGGCAGCGATGACCTCACCACTCCTGCCCTGTTTACAGAGCTGGGATGTCCCACTATTAAGCTTACTGTACGGTACAGTGCAGATTGTCGAAAAACTTGTTTGTGCTGTCGAGGAACATTCCACGCGTTCGCGGCGTGAAGCGGAGCAGGGCAACCGTCTCCGTGCAGCAGCGGCTGAAGCAACAACACTGCGCTGAATCTTTTATGCGTGTAACTGACCATTAAACTTGGTCCACTGAGACTCTTCTCACTGACTAACAGCTCAGTTGACTGTTAGGGGGGCGGCACTGAAACTGAACAACTGCAGCAGATGAGGTGTAAAAATTCTTTGTGGTTCTACTGAGCCAGGGATTGGATTGTTGGAGAATTCCAACATGGTCATTGCAGAGCTCACACTGGAGTCCTAAAGCAGTTCAGCTTCGGATTTGTGAATTTGAAGCGGGGTAAGACTGACCGACACCCCTCACTGCCAAACAACGCAGCTGTAGAATCACTACAGGTCCATTTCTGAAGCTCCTGAATTCCAACGCCTGTATATCCGGGGCTGTAAAACAGCCGAGGCGAGTGTGGGCTTGCAGGAGCTGCGGGTGTGAGACAAGGGCACTAGATGAGAGAGTGTGCTGCTGATGGCTTGTTTGCTTACAGGTGGGCCCGTGTGGGTCTGAGTGTGTGATCTATACAGAGCCTGTGTTGAGGCAAAGCCCACATCAACAAGTCAAAGCTCCAATCACAGGGAACGTGTAAGCGGCGTAGCTCTTTACTCCAGACTCCACGCCTCTGCACCTCTCAAAATAGACAAAAACAAACACAGACCCGACAGGGCCGAGCGTGCGCGCGCACGCGCAAAATTAAAACATTAGCGTGAAGCTTAGTAAACAAATGACAGAACTGTGACTGTAGAAGTGGCAGAAGCAGGTCAGAATGCCAAAACCCAGTCACACACACGCACACGCATGCAAAATGCAGCATGACTCACGTCTCTCTCCAGCCTGGCAGGCTCTCCTGCCTGCTTACGGGTTTAAAGCACTGATCGCCTTAACGGAGGAGAAGGATGGAGGGATGGATACAGGAAGAGTGATGCCTGGGGGGGGTATTGTGTACGCATGGGTGAGAGAGAGAGAGATAGAGAGACAGAAAGAAAAGAGAAAGAAAGAGAGAGAGAGAGAGAGAGAGAGAGAGAGAGAGAGAGATGGGGGGGGCTAGGAAGAGCTCTCATTGGTTAATGCGAACAGACAGGGCCTGTTACAGGCCTTTAATGTCAGAACTGGTCTTCAAAGAGGGGATGAGAGAGAAGAGAGAGAGAGCGCGAGAGACAGACCAAGACAGCATGCAAGTGGGAGAGAGAAGGAGAAGAGGGGGGAAAAAAGAGGGAGGCTGAGAGGAAAAACAAGAAAAGGAGGAAGAAATGAGAAGAGCGAGATTAAGGAGGAGAGAAAGGGGGGGGGGGCGAGAGCGAGCGAGCGAGAGAGGGGATAGCAGTCAGTGTGGTCTGTATTGGCTCCGACAGGCAGTTTAACATCCTCTTCAGAAGCACTGAAAGTGCTCCATTCAGACAGACACTGTGATTAAGGGAGAGAGGGGGACAGAGCGAGAGAGTGGGCGAGCGAGAGACAATCGCAGAGTGTGTTGTGTAAAAGTGCTCAAGAGGAACGAAGCTATAGGTTTCGTGTGTGTGTGTGTGTGTGTGTGTGACAGCAGGAGGCGTCCGGCAGCAGTCTGACTGGCTGGAGGTGAGCAGGTGAACGCGGAGGAGAAACGGATGCTGACAGTAGGGCTGTGGCGCTTCACCGGTATCGTGGTATGAAAGCTGACGGTCATCACACGGTCATCACACTGGGTACAGGCTTATTACAGAGATTACAACAAAAACATTGAGAAAAAACAGAAATTGGCTTTAATTTTCCTCTCGGCAGCGTCCACACGCAGCGGAGAGAACCGGCAGAGAGACCCAGCGAGGGGAAGGTGATGGACATCAGTGGTATTGTGGTCAGAATCCACTGACGAAGGGCTAAAGCAGAGGTCCTCAAATCTGGACCTTGAATCCAGATCCACTCCTGTATTTTGTATTCACCAGTAGTTTCCTGCTCTGTTGAGATGATTGACTGGCCACCTAGAGTCAGATCTACTGGTGATTACAAAATCCAGGACCGGAATCTGGATTCAAGGTCCAGATTTGAGAAGCCCTGGGTTAAATACAGAGGTCACATTTCATTGTGGTGCACGCTGTGCTGTGGTGTGTTCACAATGACAATCCCTCACTCGCTTCAAAAGACCAGTATCAGAACCGGATCCTGATCAGATTTCAGCCGTGTACACTCGCACTCGTTCTCCGGTCAGACACAGACTGAAACCTGATCACTATGTAGTGAGTAATGAGCAAATCAGTTCATATGCGAACAACCCACGGTCAGAAAGACCACCAGATCCTTGACCCTCCGGTCTCACTGCCGTCATGACCCACATTTGTTCAAGGTGAAAGGGGGACACGGTGAGGTACAGTTTAACCAGACTGGCTCATCCAGAGAGCCGGGGTTTACATCACAGGAGATGAACTGAAGGAGCAGGGATACATGCGTCAAGTGCCAATGGGTGGGGGTGGGGGTGGGGGCGCCATCAGAGCCAAGAAGCTTTAAGGAGAGATGGATGTGTTTACATGTGGCTAGACTGCATCTCGGACCACCTCCTGAAGTGATCAGATCTGGATCCGTGCGTTTACACCAGCATAAATGTGGTTTGGCCTCATCCAGATATAATAATGACGCTCAACACACATGAAGTGAGAAGGTGCAAACGGGTTCAAAGAAGGTGAGATATTAGGAAGTGAACAGTCAGTTCGTGAAGATGATGTGCTGGAAAAATATGCAAGTGTAAAGGTCTGAGTGCCAGTTCGATGACTGGATCAGAGCATCTGCAGAGGAGCAGGTCACGTGTGGTGGTATGTAGTGGTCAACACCCACCAAATGCCCAGCGAGGAAGAATAACAGTAAACCAGTGACAGGGTCACGGGTGCCCAGGGCTCACTGATGTGTGTGGGGAACGAAGGTTGTGATGAAGGTGCTGATGGGAACTGGACCACAAAGGACTGAGCAGAACAAAGAGTCTCCAGCTATTTCTGCTTCAGAAAACTAGCAGAGTGTCATAACTGAGTGTGTGTGTGTGTGTGTGTGTGTGTGTAAAAAAAAAAGGGGGGGGGGTGGCAGCTCTAAAACAGAGGCTTCCATTATGTGAAAACATGCCGGCACCGACTGCCTCCTCCACTGCCTGCAGGGTGACCTCATTCAGTACACACACCATTCATCCCCCCATTCTCTTCCCCTCTGTCATTCTCCCTCTCTCGCCCCTCTCCCCTCCGCTTCTCGCCGTCGCTCTATTGCTCCATCTCTCCCCGACTCCACTTTCACCCTGTCTTCTATCTTCACTTTCTCTCCCCTCCATCTCTCCCCCGGTCATTCTTTCTCTTCCCTCTCTTCCTCACTCGCTCCTGTCCTCCTCCCTCATTTTCTCCCTTCCTCTCCTCTCTCTGGCAATCCCCCCCCCCCCCGTTAACTTTTTCTGCCTGCATTCTCCCATTCTCTCTCCTCTCCTGCCCTCTTTCTCTTATTTTCCCTCTACCCCTCACTTCCCTGCCCCCCTTCGCTCGCCCCCTCCCCCCGTTTTCTCTCGCTCTTTCAGTGTGTAAAATGAGTCGATCCAGCACAGACACAGTAACACACTAACCTCTAAACAAAGCCCAGTGATTTTACATTCTCTCCACCACCACCACTGCTGCTGCTCTGAGCTTCTGTCCAACAGCCAAACACACACACACACACACACACACACACACACACACACACACACACGGCTAAATGCTTTCTGATCGATCCAAAACGTTGCACAATGCTTTACAGATACAAACCGTCAAACCTGTCACACACATTTCCCAGTTCCCCCTCCACTCTCTGCCCACTGCGCTCCTCTGTAGCTACTGCGGTGAGGCTGGAAAGGCTTTAAAGGACACTGGGAAAAATCCCCTTCATCCTGAAGTTGGACAACACAGCAAAAGCACCTCAGATTCCCACAACACACTGCTACGGTGCTTGGTTTAGTTTAACAGCTCCCAATAAAGAGAAAAGAAGCAGTGGTGCGGCCTGAACACGGACCATAATTATATCCAGGCACGACGAGAAAACTTCACAACGCTACATATTTTTTCTGACATCAGGAAAGTTCAGACACACAAAGGGCCGACAGCGCCGCACTGATACACCCTCAAATCCAGCACGGTCAGTAAGAGTGGACAACTGCTATACATACCACCCCGTCACAGTACCTGGGCTATGATACGGGCAGCTGTGGCCTAAAGGTTCGATAAGCGGGTTTGTGACCGAAGGGTCGCTGGTTCGATTCCCAGGACACATGACTGAAGTGCACTTGAGCAAAGCACTTGAGCCACAACTGCTCCCCGTGTGCTGTGGCTGTGTGACGGCCCACTGCTCCAGGTGTGCGCGCTAGTGTCACTACTACGGATGGGGGGGGGGATTTCCCTCGGAATTAACAGAGTATAGCAAATAATAAAATAAATAAATAATTTTATACAGAGAGAGAGAGAGAGAGAGAGAGAGAGAGAGAGAGAGAGAGAGATGCAGAGGGTTCTCAAATCTGGCTCTTGAATCCAGATTCCACTCCTGGATTTTGTAATCACCAGTATTTAACTGGTCTGTTGACATAAATGATTGGCTTCCTAGAGTCGCATCGACTGGTGATTACAAAATCCAGGACTGGAATCTGGATTCAAGGTCCAGATTTGAGAACCCCTGGATAACACACGCGCACGCGCGAACACACATTCTTCAGCTTAAAAAAAACAGACAACATTTAAGAGTCACTGCAGTTTCAGCTGATGAAACTCACGACTTACAGTCGTATTTACAAGTGAAATGTGTTCATCAGTGATGATGAGAAGCGTGTACTAGTGTCTAAACAAAGCGTGAGCGCAAATAATTACCGGCATCTACATCTACTGTATAAAAACCCCCCATCAGCAGCATCTGCCCCAAGGTTCCAGAGTGCGGCGGAGAAAAGCTGCTCTGCGTTTAGGGAGAGACGATGATTTTTCTCCTGTTCATTGATTAACGATGCTGTAAACAACTCCACAGCTACTGTTCGGTTCTCATACTGCACTTCCCTGCTTCTACCCTGTTTATGTTTGCATCAGTGCTGAACGGCATTCAGGCCACTCAGCGTTCGCCGCGGCAACTAAACCGAGGGGGGGGGGGAGAATACACAGAGGGGAAAAGAAAGCGTGTGTATATTTGATGGCCTGTCCTGGATCTGAGTCGGTGGAGGTTAATGCACGCGCAGAAACACACACACACACACACACGCACACACGTACGTAGCTAAATGCAGCGTAGGGGAGGGCTCATGGTGATCCTGCTCATTGAATCTGCGAGATCAGACTCAGTCAAAACATAATATTACATAATGTATTATAGCTGGGCCATATGACTATATTTATCGTTACCATGATAAACTGTGGTCACGATATGCTTTTTTGAGCAGATCTGGACACCGTTAGCACTTAAACTGACAAACTTCATGTTTAATTTCGAAGAGAGCTTCATTAGTCTTGCTAAAAACACTGAATAAAACTGTTGAACTCTTTTTTTTATAAGAAAAATGGTACCGTATCTCATCATATCTCATTTTTCAAAATATTGTGATACGATATTTTTGCCATATCGCCCACCCTTATAACCTGGCTCTCCGTTTGGCCTGTACTGCTCTGAAAACAGTCTCTATGAATTACAGCATCATTGCATCCTGTACGGCACCTGGAAGTTAGACATTGCTGTAACTCCAGACGCAGTTACGCACCTTTAAACGGGTTTGTGTCCTTCGTCTTACGAGAAAAGATCAGTGAAGGGAACTGAAAGCGAGTGTGTTGTCATCGCAAACACAGCACAGCGCACCACAACAAAACACAACCTCCGCATCTGATCCATCCACACAGGAACAGTGAGCAGCGCTTGCTGACGGGACCTCACTGCTACCTTTCCTGGACGGGGATTAGAAGCAGGGACCTTCAGGTCACAGGGGAAACTCCCTAACTGTTATGCTACCAGACGTCAGTGCCATCAAGACTGGCCAAAACGACGTTCAGGTTTCCTTTCTAATCATCGGAGTGATCTGATTTTGTGCACGGTGTCCAGAAGAGGAACGGGACTCCGGTTCTAGCTCACGTAGCTTGTTTATAGCTAGAAGTTCCACAGTTGTGGCATAATGAAGGATGTCTGAAATTGCCCAACAGGCTTTTTACTTTGCTCTGTAAATCCCTCACCCGCTCTTTAGGGTTGTGCCATCGTTGCCACGTGGCTGTTGTTGAATTAACCACTCATTTCACTGCATGGAGCTTTGGCAAGAGTGGGCGGGGCCTAATTGCTATAGGCTGATTGAGATTTATATGCAAATGTGTTGGTTTTGTGATGTCACCAAAACTATGACTTAAAAACTGCGTTTTTGCAGTTTCCTCTCCATATATGAACTGTGCGGATGTGAGAGTGAATGTACACGAACAGTATTTACTTCAGCCCGTTCTCATTCCCAAAAAGTGATGATACAGATCCTTTAATAAACTGGAGGTACTGCAGGATGTTAGAGACAGTGAGCTGAATCTGTATCTGCAGGTATTAAATACATCTATACATTATCAGCATTGTCTGGATGTTGTGAGCATGTCCGACTGATTATATATATATATAAAAAAAACCATTTTTAAATGATATAAATACGTAAATGGCACAACTGTATTGATGAAACACTACGCTAAAAAAAATACTGCTATAATGCACCGTTGGATTTTTTCACCCACCTTTAATGGGTGAGGAAGTGTTTACTGCAGGCTGGAAGAACAGGAGGTTTAATTGATGCTGGATTTCTGCGCAAAATGTGTTTATTCATTTTACTGCATCTGTAAACATGCAGGAATACATCTTCTCTCTTTTAGCCAATAGACGTGGACTTGGCCACAGAGAGGAAAAAAGGAATGAAGGCAAAGGCGAGAAAAGATAAAAGAATGCAAGAGAGAGAAAGAGAGAAAGAGACAGAAAGAAAAGACAGAAAGAAAAAGAAAGAGACACAAAGAAAAGACAGTAGGAAGAAGACAGAAAGATAAAGAAAGACAAAGGAAAAAAGACAGAAAGAAAAAGAGACAGAAAAAAAGAATGACAAAAACGAGAAAAGATGAAAGAATGCAAAAGAGGGAAAGAGAGAAAGAAAGAAAATGACACACAAAGAAAGACTGACAAAAAAAAAACAAAGGCAGGGAAGAGAGAGAGAGCGAGAGAGAGAGAGAGAGAGAGAGAGAAAAAAAAAAAAAAGGGCTGGAGAATGAGCTCATTCCTCTTTTCAATTTCAAAACACAAGTAAAAAAAAACAAACACACACGGAAACTACATTAAAGAGAGGTTACAGAACACACACACACACTAAATGAGAGAGAGAGCAAGGTCGAGTGTGTGAGAGGGGTAAAGAGATATTCCAGGCAGCTGTGGAATGCAAACGGGCGAGGCCCTTCCTCAGGATCTGTGTGTGTTATAAAGGCTTGTTTGGAGGGGCAGACCTGGATAAACATTCTGCTCCAGACGGGTTTTCAAAACTGCATTTAAATTAATGAAAACACACACACACACACACACACACACACACACACACACACACACACACACACACACACACACACACACACACACTTTCCATCTTAGCCGGGCGTGGCTTCCTCCTCCAAAGGGGAAACAGAGTGAGAGCCTGTGTGTGTGTGTGTGTGTGAGGTCACGGCCATTACAACATCATGACTGCAGCCTGTTGTGAAACCGTGCTGGCGGAGCGACAGAATGAAGAATACAGAGCGACTGAGAGAAGTTTGTGGTGTATGTGAGATGGGGATTTGTGTAACTACTGATTTGTAGCGTTAGCGCCGTTAGCCTCGTAGCTCCAGTTCTAGAGCAAAGAAGATAAGCAGGGTCTCGGCAGATCGACCACACCCGGGGTCGTGCAGCACTGTGGGTGTCCGATTTTTCATCAAAACATCCCTTTATTGTGCACCACTGCTGGCCCGGGGGTCCGCAGGAAAGCAGTGAAGAACAGAACGAGCACGAACCTACTGTCCCCAAGCCCACGGGCAGGAGGGGTGTAACGGACTGTGGGGGTCTCTGGAGTAATGGCCCTCCACCCAGCAGATCTGAGGTGCTACAGTCAAACCCTCAGAGAAACTTCAACAGCTGGAAGAACAGCAGAAAAGGGGGGGGGCTGCAAGCCCCTCTCTAAATACCAAAATTTCAAAAGATACACTCTACAAACCTTAGGACACACACGATCCAGCAAAGAACATTGTTCTAAAATAAATGAGTAATAAAATCCATCCTGAATCTACAACCAAAACGGTCTCTCAGCACGAGGTGGACTCAACACTGCGTGTGTGTGTGTGTGTGAGAGAGAGTGAGAGAGTGAGAGAGAGTGAGAGAGAGAGAGAGAGAGAGAGAGAGAGAGAGAGAGAGAGAGAGAGAGAGAGAGAGA
>JBBPDA010109529.1:0-10238 GCA_037974385.1 Arnoldichthys spilopterus
ACCTGGGGGAGGGCTGGCTCAGAGGGATTTCAGTATTCTGGTGACCTGTCCCGTCCACCAGGTGGAGCCTTAGCTCCAGTACCTCCTGAGTAGGGTGTGGCTCTCACATCACCCCTCACCTGACGAACGCCATCTGGCTTTGCCCAGGGCCGCCCCCTCCCTCGGGGCCCAGGCCTCTCTGGTCGCCTTTGGTGAAATTCCTCAGTCAGTATTCCAGGCCACCCCTTCGCCTCCGGCTTTCCAAAATGGCGCGCACTACAGGGCCGCCCTCCAGCTCCAGGGCAGGCAGAGGGGCCTCTTTTGGTGCGGTGTCAGCCAGGGGTCCTCTCACCAGGGTCCTCCTCTTGTCAGCGTGTTCCTTCTGCCTTCTCACTGCCTCTTCCAGTGTGGTATGTGTGTTCTCCCAGGCCTCCTCAGCTCTCCTGAACCAATCATCCACCGCGGGAACGTCGGAAGAAGGTCCAGTCCAGGGGAACAGAGGAGGCTGATAACCTAACATACATTGGAAAGGAGTGAGAAGGGTAGAAGCACTACGCAAGGAGTTCTGGGCGTATTCTGCCCATGGCAAGAACTGAGCCCATCTCGACTGTTGGTCATGACAATAAGTTCTCAAGAACTTGCCCAGTTCTTTAGTTACCCTCTTGACCTGCCCATTCGATTGAGGGTGTTAACCTGATGTGAGACTGACCTTTACTCCTAAATGTTGCATAAAAGCCCTCCACACTTGTGATGTGAACTGGGGTCCCCTATCAGACACTATGTCCTCTGGGATTCCAAAATACTGGAATACTTGTTGAAAGAATATCTCAGCAAATTGAAATGCTGTGGGCAATTGGGGCATGGGAATGAAGCAGCATGACTTTGAAAACCGATCAACAAGTACCAATACACACGTGTTTCCTTGAGATCGGTGACAAAATCCACCACTACGTGAGACCACGGTCTCTGCAGTACCTCTAAAGGCTTTAATTTCCCCATGGGAAGCTGTCGGGGGGTCTTTACCACAGCACAAACACAGCTTATTTCACAAATTGTTCTACTGTTTCTTTTAGCCCTGGCCACCAGAACCTTTCTGAAATCAATTGGTATGTTATGTTGATCCCAGGGTGCCCTAAGGCCGTGCTGGTGTGAACCCTCCTCAACAGCTGCCCATGCAGGTTCTCTGGCACATAAACTTTATTTTCAGGACATTCTGGCGTTGACCTTTCTTTCTCCAGTGCCTGCTGGATCTCTTGTTTGATCTCCTGTCTAATGGGAGCAAGAAACACAGAGTCCAGGAGAATGGGAGAGGGGTCATAGTCTCTGCCCTCTACTTCATACATGCGTGATAGCGCATCCGCCTTGCCATTCTTTGATCCTGGCCTGTAAGAGAGGGCAAAGTCAAATCTGTTAAAGAACAAAGACCACCTGGCCTGGCGAGGGTTTAGTCTCTTTGCTGTCCGCAGATATTTCAGGTTCTTGTGATCAGTAAGAACCAGGAAGGGATGCGTGGCCCCCTCCAGCCAGTGCCTCCATTCCTCCAGTGCCAGTTTTTTGAATAAATAAGTAAATCATCGATGTAAGTGATTAGAAACTTCCCTAACATGTCCCAAAATACTTCATTTATGAAGGACTGAAAAACGGCCGGGGCTAGCGAAATGCCATACGGGACCACCAAGTACTCATAATGTCCTGATGTGGTTGAAAAAGCTGTTTTCCATTCATCCCCCTCCCTTATGCGAATCAAGTAGTATGGCGAACGCAAGTCTAGTTTAGAGAAGATGGTAGCTCCCTGAACTTGTTCCAGAGCCACAGGAACCAGCGGTAAAGGATAGTGGAATGGTTTCAAAACAGCGTTCAATCCGCGGACGCAACCCCCCTTCTTTCTTTTGCACAAAGAAAAACCCAGCCGAAGCAGAAGAAGATGAATGCCTAATGTATCCAATGTCTAGCACCTCCTGGATGTACTTCTCCATGGCACTGGTCTCGGCGCGAGACAGAGGGTACACTCGGCCCTTGGGAGGCATGGCACCCTCCTTAAGCTCAATAGCACAGTCCCAAGGTTGGTGAGGTGGAAGACGGGTGGCTTTGTTTTTGCTAAACATGTCAGCTAAGTCCTTGTATTCTCTCGGTATGTTAACTCTTTCGTTAAACGCAGTCCCCTCTATGCTGATAGCAGTGCACGGAATTTTCATACAATTTTTCAAGCAGTAATTTGACCACACCGTTATCTCAGCCCTCAGCCAGAAAATACTAGGGTTATGTTTTCTGAGCCTGAAGTAACATAGAATTGTAACATTTCTATATGTAACGCACCTATCGTGACTGCTACAGGTTTTGTAATCTGACGCACCTTACCCCCTCCTACGGGCCGCCCATCCAACGCCAATACCGACATGGGGTGCACTAGAGGGATAAATCGTAAACCGATCCTTTCGGCTAGCGCGGCATCAATAAAATTTCCTGCGGCTCCAGAATCTATGAAAGCTGAAAACACAGAAGGGAAAGAGTAAGTTTCAAACACCACCGGTACAGTAAGGGATTTAGTTAACAATTTCACCTCTCTTCTTACCTCTGTGCGCTGACGAGTCTGCCTGCTAGCGCAAGTAGCTAGCTTGTGACCCCCCTCACCGCAGTAACAACACAAACCCATTCTTTCTCTTCTCTCTCGTTCTTTAGAGGAAACCCAGGTTAATCCTAGCTGCATAGGCTCCTCTCCTCTGACTTCCATGGGTGGTGATGCGGCCCCAACAGTCCTTCTCCTCATCTTGCGTTCCCTAATCAAGTTATCCAGCCAGATGGCCAGCTTGATTAGTGAGTCCAGGTCGAGGTTCTCGTCGCAGCATGCTAGCTCAGTGCGCTTCTCCTCACTAAGCCCCGGACGGAAAGTGTTACATAAAGCAGCGATGTTCCAGCCACTCATGGCAGCTAATGTCCTAAATTGTACCGCGAAATCAAAGGCGGTTCGTTCTCCCTGCTTGAGCTTGGATAACCTTTCTCCATGCTCTTGTCCCTCGTGAGGATGGTCGAAGACGCTCCTAAATAAAGTGATAAACGCTTTGTAGCTGCTACTGCTAGGTGCTAACTCGGACCAAACGGCAGTAGCCCAGTCTAACGCTCTCTCCGTGAGCAAAGACAGCACAATACAGATCTTTTTATAGTCTGACATACCTCCCAAATGCTCAACATATAATAAGCATTGCAGCAGGAATCCCTTACATTTATTCGGGTCCCCGTTATATTTATCTGGTTTGGCCAGACCGCTCTCCGATGGAGTAAACGTGGCGCTTCTTCGTTCCATAACCAAACCGGTGCCTTGGGCGCATTCTGTCGGCAGGGAGGAGACATTCACGCTAGGGTTGGGTGCTTGGCTGAGGTGGAGCTGTTGCACTGCCTGAGTGAGTGTATCCAGGCTTGAGCGGAGATGTTGTAACTCCTGCTGATGTTCTCCCAACAGCTTTCCTTGTTCCACAACAGCCCTCATAAGCTCAATCATGGTCGGCGTGGTAGCTTCGGTTCGACTTGCTGTGTCCATGGAGGCGAAATCTTCTGTGACGATAATGAAACTTGGACACAAGTGCAAGTTGATAATTTATTGTAAACAATCAGAGCAGGGCAATCCAAAAGCAAGGTCCAAAAACAAGCAAGGTCAAAACGGGTACAAGTAGATTCCAAAATCGTAATCCTAAGTCCAGAAACAAGATCCAAAAAAACAGAAATACACTATACATGAAAACGCTCAGAATCGGTATGGAAACACGAGACTTCGCATCTTCCCGGTGTTCCAGGAAGCCCTAAATAGGCCCCTAATGAGGGCCTGATGCACCGCACCTGGGGGGAGGGCTGGCTCAGAGGGATTTCAGTATTCTGGTGACCTGTCCCATCCACCAGGTGGAGCCTTAGCTCCGGTACCTCCTGAGTAGGGCGTGGCTCTCACATTAGGGAACCTCATTGAACTTGGTTCGGAGCTGTTTTCAGAAGCCAGTGACTTTACTCTTATGCAAATTGCTTGCCATATAAACAATTGTTGTTGTTAATTTCTATTGGGGTTGAAAATATTGTGAACATATAATATCACAATACTAAATACATACGTGTTTCACGATTCACAATATGTATCACAGTATTACATTTTTTTGTGATAAGAAAAAAGAATCAAAAGAAAAACACCAAAAAATATGAAGTGATTTTTGTTCAACATGTAACACTACATACTCTTCACACCCACACATGCACACACCATTAGAACAGAACAAATTAAGTAATAAAGGGTCTCAGATCCTTAAGCTCACCCATTAACCTGATTCCAGCACATCACCTGAGAGAACTGACTGTTCACGTGCTGCCTAATACATCCCACCCCCTGACAGGTGCCATTGTAATGACATAATTAAATAGTCAATGCTATTCACCTGTTTTACCAGTATTAATGATATGGCTGATCTGTGCACAAGAATAACAATTTACAATGTCTAAAAAAGACAAAATATTCACCACAGGGTTGTTTTTTTATCCTTTTAAAATCCCAGGAATATTTTAACATGTAAGTTATAAATTATAAACAACCACCTTTGAAATCTGATGAATTTTGAGCATAATTTTATAGTCAATGTAGTACCGATGTTAACATGTTGTCAATTAACAATCTTCTACAGCACCACTCAGCATTCTGTACATGCCTAAGTTGTATAATTTTATTTAAAGTCCATGCATTTTACTGCAAACCAATTAATATAATATGATTGAAAACCAGTGATTCCAAAGTTTCGAATGGTACAATAAACAAGTTAAGCATGAACAAATAAATCGCTTCAACAGTATAAATCCTCATTTGTACAGGATTTGAGAATTGGCAAATGGAACCGATTTATATATGATGGATTGTGGCATTTTCGGGGAGTGATCCCTTAATATAATTTATTTAGATGCCCTGCAGAAAGTCTTTGTGTGTGTGTGTGTTTGTGAAAGTGAAAAAGACTTCCTGGCTGTAATGAGTCGATGACCTCTGTAGGATCATTTCCTTCTCTACTCTAATTAGGATCTAAATGTCAAGATACAAGTCTTTCTTGTGTATCAGCCATAGTTTGTAAGTGCGTGTGTGTCAGTTTGGTGTTGCTCAGTCTAACAAAGCCCATGCTCAACTCAGACAACTGTTAAAAGTTCAAAGGTGGATGAAAGGCAAGCTCGAAGAAGGCAGCCACAGACTCCTTTCGATGGCTTCCTCTCCAACACTCACTGTAGTGACCTCATGCAATCAGCATCCCCGTGTCCTAGCAACTCCTAATTAAAATGCCCTGTATGCTCAAGTGTGTGTTTAAGCATTAAATGAACAGGAACATTAAATTAGATGGCCTAAACAGCTAGAAAAACTGAGAAATTAAACGCCACTGATTAGGTCAAAACTGTGGGATGCCTCGCATTTTAGTGTGCCCATCCACGTCTGCTTACTCGCTCAAATCTAGAGGCAAAAGAGAGCTGAAACCAATGGATATTAACATTGGTGCATGTGATTTGGATGGAAATATCCACACTCTAAAAACTGGTCAGAATATTTATACTAGCACTATTGAGGTGAATAATTGTATACATTTAAATTTAAAATTTAAAAAATGATTGAACATTGATTAGAAAAGTATCCAATAAAATCTAATAACTGACATCTGAATGAAATCATGAATGTAAATTTACACAATGATGATGCATATTCTCCTTCTGGTTATGAGTTTTAAAGGCTTCATAGTATATCCTTTTCAAATAAAGTACTTTGACATTTGTTTTAACGTTTGAAATACTATGCATGGCAAAAATTCAGAAAGGTGGACAACTACAAACAAGTCAACCATATCTTTTCCTAGCTTTAAATTACTAAAGTGTTATTATTTTATGCAAGATGCCATATGGTTTGGTTTTCTGCAGCGCATATTCTAGTACTAGCAATGGGAGGTATGGGCAAAAATTTATATAGAAGAATAACTGGCATTTATGTTTTGGTATACATTACGGTACAGTGAACTGACTTTTTTCCTCAAGTAGAAATCTATTAGTAAACAGTCATTGTGAATAAATGTATTGTTCAAAATAGCAACAAAAAAAAAAACTAACAATAAATCTGTAAGCCTATCATTACGGCTTACATCATTAACTACATTAACTAGAAAATAAATAAATACATTTTAAAAAGTGCATAAAATACAATTTTAGCCCAAAATCCTTTAGATCTGGGTTTTCCAATATTGTCCTTAAACGTTATATAAAATGTTATTTAAAGATAAGATAAAGAACTCGTAGTTTTGAGTATTCTGTGCCTCATCATTAGAGGACAGGTCTTTGCATAAACAAATTATTATTGGTGTTATTTCACTTCAGAATTTGCTTGTATTAACAAATGCAAAGCCTTGTGAAAGAACCAATTCCAGTGAGATCTGAGAATGTATCGGACCCTTTTGTGTTTCTGCAGACCCTGGTGGTCAATGACCTTGCCTCTCATAACTCTTTTTGTGTAGTTTTCCTGCAACATTGCCATGTTCGTATGGGCATGTGTGTGTGCGTAAGTCTGCTGTCGCTAGCAACACATCAGTGCTAAATGTTTCTGTTTTTTGTGAAACATTTAAACATTACATTCTCATGCAGGTTCTGCAGTACTTTGTGGTCTACTGGTGTGATAGTATGAACTTTACCACCCACTACTAGCTAGTACTTTCTGTAAAACATAGGTTCTAAATTACAGGTTTATTAGTATGTTACACTAAAGCAATTCTGGTATCTCACAGTGAATATTCCAGCTTTAGAACTATATATATATTAGAGTATTATTAGTTTTCTGATTTTAAATTATATTGAAAAGGTTTGCATCAGGGGCAATAAGCATTTATTTGTTCTGAATAACACTGATATCATTATAAATGCAAGTAACATTTTACATGTCAATGTGTTTGCTTAACTATTTACAACCCTCTCCTTATGACAGAACAGTATTAATTGTAATTAATAGTCAATATCTTGTTTGGGCAGTCAATACTTCATTAAAGTAAATCAGGTTAGGGGTTAGAATAAATACACGGTTTGGTTGAGCGTATTGAAAACTAAAATCATCACCAGCTTATTTTCAAAAACAAAAAATTTGAATTACTTTTACTTTGCACATCCATAACAGTTGTGTTACATAAGAAGTCATACAGCAAGTTTAACTGGCTACTTTCATTAGCAGATTGAACAAATTTCTTTGGCGGGGGATTTTAAAATGCATAACAAAAGCCTGTAGCATTAGTGACCAAGTCTCGTTGGCTTGTTTTACAGTGCATGAATGAAACGGTGGAGAGGAAGGTACATTAACATTCATAAACAAACATTCATAAAAGGACTGAAAATGTCTGTAGTTCAGCGAAATCGAGATGTGTCAACTTAGATTTTTTGGGAAATCCTGCAAAGAATATGAGTCTGAAAATAAGTCTGTAACCTCTAAGGTGAGTAAATGCATCCTCCAGCTCATTAACGTCTAATACATCGTTTGGCCTTTTGTAAACTTTGTAAACTCTGATGATTACACCATCTCTAAAATTACAGGTGGGTTGCTTAAATGCTAATACAATCATCATTACCACATAAACAATCATCAGCCAGTACCAACATGGCATGATAACAATATTCATCTCTTTGTTCAATTACAGGAGTATGAGCACAGTACTCATTATTGCCAGAGGCAAAGTCGTGACTGTTTGTAAAGAGTGGCTCAGTCTAACACTGCTCCATTGATCATCTCAAATGAAGGGAAATGCATTACTGACCCTGAGGACCACTGCAATTCCAAGAACACAGCAGGCAGGAAGCAAATGCTGCAGTAAGAGCATATGCAAATACTTCTGAAGCTAGGCTGAAGTGAAATAATACAAGGGAAAAAAAGAGAAAATTGTCCTTTCATAGCCAGCATTCTTCATTCAGAGCTTATCTGACTGGATGAACTCACGTTGCAATTCATAAAAAAGGTACATGACCACTTTGAGTGCCCTGAACTAAATCGGAAAGCGATTTCACAACAGGAGGGTAGTAATTACACATTTTGAAAGCAGTCGGTCTAGGCCCATTATGCCTAAAATTCAGGCCGCATTGGATGACGCCTCAGGCAATTTCAGTGCATTTTGTCAATCTAGTAACAAATGATTGCATCTCAAGATTTCAGGATCCAGGTCACTGCAGGGTAATGTGAGGCCAGTTGCTGCTTTAAGGATGTGACAGTGATATAAATGTTAACAATGTTAAATGAATGACTATTGTAGGTGTGTTCATACAACCATCCTACACATGCAAATGTGTAAATTTAGAACAGGTCCATTCTAACATCCAAATTTAAACAAACCTGTATTTGTTAATACCTTAAAAAACAGGACTAAAATAAGTCCTCTCTTGCCTTGTTAAAATACAATATACATACAAAATGCAATGATGACAACTACATAAGCAAGCTACTATTAGCAACCAAGCTGCTGGCAAAATTGCATCATTTGAGTATGTGGAGCTCAAATGAAACATTTTTTTTTTACTAATTTAGTAATATTTTGTGGGATAGCTGCATCAGTTGGTTTACAGAACAGGACCCAATTGCAGATGAGCTAAGGGACACCGTGTAATGTATTCCTAGTCTTGTTCTATGTTTTGGTTTTTGTTTGATTATTCTAGTCTGTGTTTATTTTGCCATATTTTCTTGTTTTCCTTAGCCATGTGCTCCTGCCTCCCGCGCCGCAATAGGGGTAGATATTACATCAGCAGAAAACAGTGCAGGCAATCCAAGCCTCTGCCAGCCTTCTGGTTGGTGCACTCACTGGAGAGTCAGGACAATGTAGCTCCCCGCCAACCTGTGCCGCTACCACAGCCCACAGGCTGACTCCAGTTGGCTTAGGGGGAAAACACACCCAGCAGACAACCACACGAGCACCACTCACTGCCTGTCTGCTGGGGAGAACAGGAAAAGGAAAGAGGAAGGGAGGGCCTGAGTTAAAACCCAAGAACCTTTACCAAATTACTATGCACCATGCCAGCCACACCTGCCACCAGGAACAAGGACTCTTCATCGCCCAATTAGACAGCCCTGTTTATAAGGGCTTTGGCACAGGTGGACCACACAAGCACAATTGTTGTAACTATGGCGACGTGTCACCAACACCCCCAACTGTCTAGACTCGGTACGGTGCTAAAGGCAGGCCTCTCAATTGCCTCCTGCCAGCCCAACCAGGCACTAACCCTTACAATGAGCAGTGTATATTTTGCATAGGTAACTCCCAACTCCAGTCCTTAACCCATGGAGCAAAGTTACATCCTATCACATTAAAAAGATGACAGAGTGAACATTTTTATGATGTGTTTTCTGAAGGTCCAGTGTCTATGTCCATAATAGTACTGCCAAAGCATCAAGCACAATCTGGACAACACTAGGAACATTATGTTACAACAGGCAACCATACCAAAAATGATGGATAACTGGATTCCCTGCACCTGTCTTAAACATCTACAAGACATACAAAAAAATTTCCTAGGAAGACGTCCAAATACTGAACCTTATTTGCAGGCATTCAGATATGATCCTGGACCAACTGACGCAATATAGACAAAATCTGCACATCTGGCAGCTGTTTTGTTTGCTGAGAAGACTTCTCTACATTGCACCAGTTTGTGCCATTCCTTTGTAAAAATGTTTGCAATAAGAGAAATGCAAGAACTACATCAGACTAATACTTACAGACAGGACACTTTATTCTGTTCAGTTGCTTAGCCTTGGGGGTGGCATGCTTTTCCCCGAAAATGAGTTTCATCTCACTTTTTTCAGTCATACATCAGAGAGCATGTAGCAGACAGATGGAGTGACATTGCTAGTGAGTGCCTGAAAGGGATGGGGGGAATTTAATGCAAATGTCAACCTTATTATGAAACCAAAGTGAGCTGCTGAACTAAACATAGGTTTATTTTACTGTTTTTTATTGCTCACATCAAACTTTACATCATTTACAGCACCTAAGACAACAGAATGAGTAGAGGGCAATGAATACATGAGGGACTAAGTCTTCTTATTTAATTCCAAGTTTATTCTTTATTTGCAAATTTCCCACTGTGGGACTAATAAAGATTTATCTTTATCTATATTTAAAATTAAGGGTTCAATACAGAACATGTTTCAAAACTGCTCCTAACATGTACTATTCATATATATTCATATATATATTCATATATATATATATATATATATATATATATATACACACACACAGTGG
>JBBPDA010109530.1:0-10236 GCA_037974385.1 Arnoldichthys spilopterus
AAACACACATGACACACACACACACACACACACACACACACATGCAAAAAACATAGAAGAAAAACACATTATACACACACACACACACACACACACACACACACACACACATTCAAAGAACCTATAATAAACACACATTATACACACATATATATATACACATATATATAAAATCAATCAGGGACAGTGGTAGTGTGAATGCACTGCTATTATAGATGCATTTATTTTTGAAGGTGTAGTGCAAAGGGCAGCCTGTGTTTTCAAATAAGGTTAAATGATAAAATATAACAGCTCATATTGAAGTGCAAAAATTACCACCTAAGTTCAGGCAGGCCAGCGTGTTTGTGCATTTCCATTCCTTTTCATGTGTGGCCACCTTCACATCATCCATCACCAGCGGTACCCATCCCCCAAATACATACATCCTGCACCACAAACACAAAAGGAGGGAAAAAGGCAACAGTGAGACAGTTACATTTGTAATGAGAATAAGTGACAACATTTAGGAGTAAAAACTCACTTGTTAGTGATGGTGGTGGCCGAGTGGAGGCTGCGAGGGAGTGGCGCTGTGCCACTTACACTGGGTTTATTCCACGTTAGAGTGTCTGTGGAAGAGGAATAGATCACTGCAGTGTTTGTGTGAATGAAAATAAAATATTAAAACAATACAAATACAGGAGGACAAAAATATTTAAATAATAAAAGGGTTCAATCCGTCAACCAGCATTGCTGATCAGTTATCAAAACAATGTACTGGGTTAGAACCTAATCGTGTATTTACTGCAGTGTACTATGTATTATACTGCACTTGTTAAACTGTACAGTCTTACTGACTGGATACTGTAAGGACCAGACACAGGGCGTATGTGTAGGCCATACAAGAATAAAACTGCCTGATTGTAATTATTTAAGATGAATTAAATAATTCAAGCTGATCACGTGACATTTAGATTTTAGAAAGAAAGAAAAAAACATGTAAACAGCATGCTTTGTTGACTGCTGACATTTCTGCAAAACACTACTTCATTTTAGTGCTGCCCTTTAAAAAAATCAAGGAAGCAAAACAGCCAGTCAATTTCACTGCATTCAATTAAAAACAAAAACAACTATATTAAACTTAGAACTTAGAACTTAGAAAAACTATTTCATTCCACTGTATAGGTAAGAACATCATGATATTGGTTATTGTACAGAACAACCAAATATGCTCCAAGTCAAAACTCCTACAAGACTGTTTAACCAGCTTAATTAAATTCACATATGCTTACCAATATCCAGAGTCCAAAGATCCCCTAAGCGACAGCCACTCATTCCTCCATAAATGACAAGACGAGACTTTTTGATGGTTTTATCAGTGTAAATGACAGCGGTGTGGCTTTCTCTGGGAGGAGGTAAAACTCCATATGTAATTGGTATGTCCCAGGACACAACACCAGCACCAGGGCGCAACTCCAATGTGTAGAGATCATTCAAATATCTGCAGATGAATAAACACACCATTAGAATTGTCTGTAAAATTCAGGGGCATGACTAGGGGCGGACAATTAAATAAAAATACACACAAACATTTGACTTTGCTTTGCAAAGAACGTGAACTTGAAGAAACAAATGCAGTAGATAAACGCATACAGCATTCACATTTTGCATTTTTAAATTTCTTACTTTTCCAGACCTAAATGTCTAGACTGTTTAGGATGCATTCACACCTACTTCGTATGGTCTGACTTCTCAGTTTGGTCCAAACCAAGAGAGCAAATGTGAAAGATGCATCATAGCACAATCTGAACTAAAAGACCATAATTTAGTCTGACCAAAAAGGGAGTAAACCTGGAGTAAACTACACCATGGTTTGTTTGCAGTGTGAAACCACTTAGTGATGGTTCTGATTTTCAAACAAAAAAAAGTTGTGGCAAGCTGTGGTCAACCATAAAACACCAGAAGAAGAAGAAAAACGAATTGAGCCACAGAAGCATGTGTAGACAGGAGGAGACAAAGACCGCATCCCAAACTACAATGTGAAAGCAAATCTAACTGAACCAAATGTATACAATCGAACACGAACATGAACCTTGGACTGGACTTTCAGGAGTTAAAATGCCCTTAGTCATCTACAATTCTATCCATAAGTTAAGACTCTCCATATCACAAGCACTGGGAAGATGAAGCCACATGAAGCCAGCCACCACCACATCTTTTCAAACTGTCACCAACACATCACTGGACAGTTGGGGTGTAAATCACAATCGCAACAATTCGATATGATCAAAATATTTTAGCCAATGAGCCGATATATATTTGATACCCTAAAATTTGCAGGTCCCACACTTAAACAAATTATAAAGTTACTAAAGGTCTTATACAACATCCTTAAACAAAAGCAGCTTCTCAGTACACCACACTGTTCACAGCAAAATTTCTTCAAATTAATTGTGGAATAAACACAGACCAATTTTTATGGGTCACATCAATACATCAGATCGTGAGCCATTTTGGTCAATGCATTGATCAATTCACTGTTACACCTCTACTGGACAGTGTAACATGCTTTAATACTGGCTGTCAATTCTTTCATGTCAGCTAGCAGATGTCCATGATGACCAACCCCCAGAATGCTCTATACAAATACCTTAAATGTTTATCATGGAAATAAATTCTTAAAATCCAAATCTTGGCTATATGAAAGGTGTGTCAGGGAAAACTTTGTTCTCCAAAAAGAATATTAGGGCAAGATCATAGTTTGCCAATGAAAATTATAGGCAAAGATTAGGTCTTTTGGAATAATGCAGATAAGAGTTGTTTGGCCACAGTAACAGTACACCACACAGGTGGGGCAGACCAAAGTCTGCTTTTCAAAAAAACAAGTTACTGTCATCTAATCAGGTGTTATATTCCGGTTGTTTACAGTCTGTCTGTACTTGGTCTAAATCAGTTTTATTGCATTCTGTGGTCAGAAAGTACAGGCAATACACATCACAGTACACCGAAAACAGCCCGACAATTGTACACAATTGTACTGTTACAAAATGTATAACAGTAACATATCTCCAATATTACACACCTGGGAATGTTGTTTTTGGGATCTTCGCTGTCATTTGCCAGACCCCCAAATAGGTAGCATTTGCTGCCCACCAGGGAAAAGCTGTGGCCCAGACGAGGGCAGGGTGGGGGGCCATTTTTAGGGGCTTTGGGCTTTAGCTTCTTCCACTCCCACCTGCTTGCCTGAGTAACACAAACATTATTGTGATATTAAATATCACATCATCATCATCAACAACAGCATATACTTAAGTCCAGAATGCAATGCAATTTTTTTTTATCTCTCTTTTACCTGAAGTTCATAAAGATCACTGCTGTATTTGCCATACTCCACCATTCCACCAAACACCAGCAGTCGTGTGCCCTCACACACAAAGCCATAAGCCGCGCAACCTGGAGGAATGTCCCCACGCACTGCTGGAATAAACCACTGGTTGGTTGCTGGTGAGCAAAAAAAAAGAAAAATTTGTTCAGGGTTATAAACACACTATTATCACACTTTGCACATCACTGGTCTGGCAAACTGCTGAGTTTTATATGAAAGCCTTTGGCATAAACTTGCCCTAGTTATTTATCATGTGCTCCAATTCTGATTACATGTAGTACACAATAACTGTGTATAATTTTTTTATATCCTATTCCTTTGAAAAAAATGCTGACAAAATAATAAACGTACAGCAGATCATGTTCAACACATTAGACAATAATATGGTAGTGATGTAGTTATAGGTCTACAAAGCAGCTGGATTATATAATTAAAAAACAACAACAAAAACTCACTAACAAAAAAGTCACTGTAGGGCGCAACTGCCAGACACTGCCCACTGATTAACATAACTAAAACTACACAGAAATGATGAGCTATTCCCTCTGTTACCCAAGTCATTTCATGCAATAAGTGATGTGTCTACAACATTTGATGCAATAATTAAAACAAATCTGCTTTAGCAAAAGTGTTCTGCAAGTTTATATTTATGAATTTAAATTTTATTAACAGCATAATGCATAGAACATTATTGCAAGACTTATGCACATAATATCGTTATGGCATGTAAAAAGGGTATTTCCTTTAATACAATGCTGTTCATGCCTTTATTTAGTGTGAAAAATAAATCAACAGATCAAGCAAATTAACCAAATTCAACTGGTAATGAGAATCAAGCTTGAATGTAGCTGCTGAACCCGACTTATTTCGAAGTTCACCAGAGTTGATGCAGTCAATTTACAAGCACAGTAAGGAAAAACTGTATATACACTATTTAGCCATACTGTCCACACCACCTGCCTAATACTGTGTAGAACCCACATTTGCTGCCAAAACAGCTCTGACTGGTCAAGGCATGGACTCCAAAAGACCACCAAGGGTGTGCTGTGGCATATGGCACAAGGGCATTAGCAAAACATCCCATAGTTTGTCCACATCACACAGATCTTTGGGGATTCGAAGGCAAACCTAGGACTTAACCCATTTCTGAACAACTTCTGCAGTGTGGCAATATTGCAGCAATTAAGATATAATACTTTGTCTGCAACGTTCCACATGAATCCCAAGATCCAAAGTTTCACAGCAGAACACTGGCCAGAGTATCACATTGTCTCTGCCTCCAGCTTGCCTTCTTCCTGTAGTCCACTAGTACACTGGTGCAATCTTTTCCCTAGGTAAGGGATGCTGATTGGTGTTATATGTAATTACATATAATAGTAGAGAAAAGGTTATAACCCCATTTAAATGTTCTTGGACATAAACATACTTCTAATGAGAGGAGGAGTTATTTACTAATCAGGAATGTTTTAAACACCAGTGGATATTCACAGGAGTGATTAGCCTGCCACATCTTCCCCAGGGCACAGCAGCAAATCACCCAAGAAGTCAACAATAGTTCAAGGAACTACCAGTAGCTCTGGCTACAGCTAAAGTCAGAATTCATATCCCTACAGTTACATAGGAAAAAGTGGTTTCCATGGGAGGAAAATGCAATAAGGCAGAACACACTGCTAACCAAAAGAAGAATTGATGCTCACCTCACATTTGCAAAAAAAGCACCTGGACAAGGCCAAAGCGTTTTAGATAATGTTCAATGGACAAGTCAGCTTAAAGCTTACACTTTTTAAGACACCTTTCCTATGAAAATGACAAATACTACATTTCACAATAGGAACACCACACTAACATTTAAACACAGTGGTAGTATGATGATACTGGAGAATTTTGCTGCTTTGGAATCTGTACAACTCTGTCTCCATGCATTGTAAAGTGTTGATCAGTATTATAAACTGAAGTTAAAATGTAATCAGGCGATGCAACAAGACATCAGAAAGACGTTCAACAACAGAAAATCAAACCCACATCAAAAAGAAAAATCTGTTTTTGAGTGGACTATTCGAAGTCCTGAGTTTGAATGCAATAGTGCTGCTTTGACAGGGCCTTTGACAGGGCCTTTGACAGGGCCTTTGACAGGCTCATGCCAAAAGTCTACCACTATATCGAATATAGCAGTTCTGCAAACATGACAATTTAAAGGGGCTGGTTCAGTTGAGATTTGTGCTGTGATGTTCTACAAGCTAGATCAAGCATATACTCAGCCTGTTCCTGAAAACTTACATTACTCACAGAACAATCATGCAATCTATTGTAACTAACGTTAGAAGGTCTAACCTAAGAGTGTAGTAGCTAGTAGTAGCTAAGCATAATATTGGTATTTGTAAACGGACATTTAATAATGCATTTATTACACTCTGGAAGAACAGAATGATTGGGCGACACTGGAATTCGTTGTGTTTACACACACACACACACACACACACACACACACACACACACGGGGAACGGGGAATTCGAACAAGAAGCAGGCAAATGAGGAAGTGAACTTTAGCCTCGGCAACTCCACAGTCTCAGTGACCAACGATAGCGACTGCAGCTTCTCACTCACCGGTATTGTAGACATGCAGCTCGTCCACGATTCCCTCGTTTCCTCCGCCGAACACCACCATGAGCTCCTTAATTGCCACGGCTCTGTGTCCATGCCGCGGCCGGGGGACGGGGCCAGACCAGCCGAGGACCCGCTTCCAGCGCGGCGCTAAAGCAGTAGCTGCCGGGTCTGAGAGCGTCGAACCGGTGGACGACATGGGGCCTTTAACTAGAACAAAAACACGCGCACACAGTCTGAGTTCACATGAACACACCCCATCTTTTTTCAACAATAACATCCCAGATGTTACCTACGGAGACAAAAGATGCTATGTGGTAAATAGTAATTTGGCTAACGTTAGCGAACTATGCAGCAGTCAAAATGCAGCTAGGTTAATATGAGCCCGGCAAAGCAAAGTGGTATGGTAAATTATGAGGCAGGGGTTTAAGTCAATACTAGAAACCAACAAATCACACAGGGCAACCATAAAAGGCCGAAGCGCGGCACATGTATGTCAGAAAATTAAAGTGTTTGGGGAAATAGCTCAAGTATGGACAATCTATGGACGTCGCCATTTTGGGGCTTTGCAACAATCAATAAAGTGCCAAAAAAATAGAAAGCTGAAGAGGGAAGTGTGCAAAACACCGGTATTAGCTCACATAAGCTGTCAGAAACATGGGATTTGCATATGTTCGATATAAAATAAACGTAAGAGTCTAAAATCTCCTTCTAAGATTGAGTGCCACTAATGCCACAGTATCGGTTCATGGAAGTCGCCATATTGGACCAAAAACGGCGGAGTGCAAAATAAACAGCAGTATTTCCAGGACGCATTACAGACACAATGGCACTCATGAACCTCTTAAAACTGTTAAAAAACAAAACAATAATAATATACAGCTGTGCCTGGCACGCACAGTGCACTTTAAAAAGAAGAGGACCAAAGATGTGAAACCCAATCCTACAGAAAGCTATTTTCATGCCTCTCTGCTGGGAGTCGCCATCTTGTCATCGAAAAAAAATAGAATAGAAACAACATAAAACTTTAAATTATTGTGGTTAAACACATGCATTTTGTGCCATTTGGAACAAAGTGCAAACTTATTCGCTTTTTAATTCTTTAAATGCGCCCAAAGAGCATGCAACACAGGCAAAAGCAAGTTGTTTAATTTTTATTGGAGATTTATCTCTGCACAACGCTGCAGCTCAGTCATGAGGACTGCAGCTCTGGGTTTGGGTATCTTACAATAAGCACCGAGTAACGAACAAGAATCAACAAACTCCTATTCTGAAACGACTAAAAACATTTGCATCTTCATTTTAATTCTAATTCATGCTACACCGATGCACGCAGCCATCTTGTCGACAACTTCAGCCCACTTTGTAGCTCCCACAAGAAAAATGGCGGCCAGAAAAACACAAGGCAGATGCATTTTTTCTGTGTTGCAACAACAGGCATTTTTCCCAAAATACGTACTTGATTAGCGATGCAACGTTCAGACACGTCTGGATTGTCTTGTTTCGAAACGGCAGCCCAGATTCATCCGATTTTTTCAGAAGTATCCACTCTCATGCCTGCCTGGAAGCCGCCATCTTCTCGACAGCAGGGAACGGTGCTTTTTTTTCCCACCCGTATTTCGACATGTCCCGCCTCCGTGCTCTACCATTGGCTGGTTTTGTCCTTTCGAACTTAGTCAGTAATTGGCGTGTGATCTAGTGGCCAATATTAACAAAGGCGCGGGAAAGAAGTAGCCAGTCACAGCACAGGAGGGTGGGCCGTGTTGGAATACGGGTAGGGGAAAAAATCGCGCGCACTCGCTTAACGCGCCCACCACAAATATGGAGGAGGAGGATCTGATGTTAGCATTTTATGCTAAAGTACGAAATCCTCTTTTTATATATCTTATATTATATTATATTATTCAACTGGATATAGGAAATAGGACATATATTATATATTCTGTCGATACACATAAGAATGCCAAGGAGAAATAGCAAAAAACACGTATTATTTCCTTTCTAAAGTTGGGGAAGCGGCTTATTGTCCCTCAGTAAAGATGGCGACGCTTACAAATCAGTCTCAGCATTAAACACTGCAGTTTTGTGTGTACTTTTGTGTCATGTGATTTTGATGACCGTCGTCTTATTTAGGACAGAACAAACTAAAACTTGAAACACGGGGGTAAATATAAAGAAAACACAGAAAAACATGCTCAATTATAAGACATCTAATTTGTTTTTATGGCAAACATTTCCCTTTCGGTGCAGTTTAGCTTGGTGCACTCCAGGGGCCTCAGTTTGTAAAACAACCATAAGGATGAACTTCACTGTTAGATTTCATCTGACATATGTAATGACCCTGTATTCGATTAAATTCTGATTCCTCAACGGCCTAAATTTTAAAATTCACCCAGTTATTAAACTTTATTGCAGTGTCTTATAATGACATAAACAGACGAGTAATTCTGCTCTCAGTTGACTGACAATAACATTACCAAAAGATTGGAGTCATTGGAGCAAATTTTGTTGCTTACAAATGTATATATTTATATGTATATTGTTAATGTCAAAATATTTATAATTGTAAATAAAATTGAGACATATTAAACATACAGAATGATGTATATAATACTTACAATATCTTCGAATAATACTCTAAACTGACTGAGAGAACTGCATTGCAGTAAAATCAGTATGGAAATTATATCTCAAGACAGACAACGTGACAAAAAATAATGTGAATAGATTTATTATTTATATTTACAATGTAACTGAACTTGACATACACAGTTTTCTTGAAATATTAAATAAAACATTGTCAAAATACCTTGTGGCAAATCTTTTAATGTTTAAATCCACACTGTAGAAATCTTTATTGTTGTATATAAATTATGTATACAAATGTACCACAACTGTTAATGTGACAAGTGACTCCAAATGTGGGTTGTCTCCAAAAGTCCTTTGTTTATTTTAAAATATTTTTTTTGTCAAGAATATGAAAGTGATATGAGCAGTGAACTGCAAGTGAAAGTATGTATAGTTGGTGAATAATACTACAACCCTGCAGCTGGCCCATGTGTGCGCCAGTGAAGGTGCCACAGGCAACAATTCAGGAATAACACCAACTGTACAACTTACTACTATTTTCTTTTAAGTTTTGCAACATTAGATGCCAATAATACCAAAATCTTTACCATAATTACATCCAAAATGTTTCTCTTAACCTGCTGCATCCAAACTTTTTATTTTCCTGCTGCAGACTTTTGGAGTGGAGTGTGTCCTTTGATACATTTGCTGGACTAGGTTGTTGATTGGTGCTGGTTGTGCATTTCCATGATGCATTGTCACACCTCTATTTTCTCATTTTACTAATATGGTAGGATGACATTTATCCTATTCCTCCTCAAATTGTCAACAGCCCCCATCTATCACTGAGCGAAAAAACCAGTCACTGCCATTTCACCTCCATATACATGCACATGCATCTCAGCTACACTAGTTAGTTAGCCTGCCATGCACAACTCTTTATAAGCACTGCTCTGTCACTCTCATCACTTGATTTATTCTCTCAATTTGTCTTTCGGTTTTTGTGGCAATTGTAATTACATACAAGTAATTTCAGTTTGTTTAGGTTTTAATCATTGTTCAGATTAACATGAATGAAGTCCACCATCCCTCCTGCACATTTACATAGTTACACTTTCACATGAGTTTATTTTAATGTAAACCTGGCAGTTTTTTATTTTGTTTTTGTCACAACAATAGAGCCAGACCAACACAGAACCAAACTAATCAACTGCTTAAGCCTCCTCTGGCCACCAGAGGGCCTCAAAAAGTGTTTGAAATGTTCCACAGGAAAACTTTTTCTTTTTGTAAAATATTATATCATGTTAATGTTAATCATGTGAAAATACAATTTTATGTTAACAGGCTGGCTAGCTAACACTACATGTTTAATTAATTCTTGCTGCCTCTTAGACTTTCATGCGATTGGCAGGGGGCCCCCAAAATTCTGAATTTTTTGGGGGGATGGGTGGGCTTGTTGGGAACATAGATGTCAATGACATTAGTCAGGTTTCTGCAGATTTTCTGCAGATAATCTTTCAGAGAACCTTTTTAAATTCCATCACAAGAACACTTTACTCTATTCTAACATTACTCAACATCACCACAGTCCACTTTAACTCAGCTTCACTACACTTTACTATAACTTGATGTTGGCGAGTGTGGATGTGTCTTCAAGGAGAGGTCAGAATTACACCGTAAAGTAATTTTAAAAGTTTTATTTAAC
>JBBPDA010109531.1:0-10235 GCA_037974385.1 Arnoldichthys spilopterus
CAGACAGACAGACAGACAGACAGATAGATAGATAGATAGATAGATAGATAGATAGATAGATAGATAGATAGATAGATCTAGGGTTATCTACTCGTTTCATCGAGTTGTTAAGCAACAAGAAAATCATAAAAATCCTGACAGCGCCCTTCAGTCTTCTCTTCCAGGTGCTGCCACTCTGCACCCTCTGGGAAGTGACAATTTCAAGAAAGGAACTTTTTTTTTGTTTTCTTCCGTGCTAAACCTCATCAGGCGTGAGAAAACGTGGATGGAGTCATGCGGATGTGTTCAGCTTCCACTTGGACTAATAAGCAGAACTGGGGGAGGGGGCCAGTGGCTTTGAAAGCAGGGTTAGAACTTTGAAAAAGCCGCTGAGGGTTTTCACATTCATGTTTGGTGTTCGCAAAACCTGCAGACTGCTGGTGGGCACATTTGTCAAGCAGATCTTCAGCTTGATGGCCTGCAGTGCTGCTTGGTTCTCTATGTAAAGCAACGTGAGATTATGGATCATTTGGCATACGTGACGGAGCGAGTGTGCACATGCCTATGTGCCACATGACTTCAGCGTGGGGGTGCTCACCAAGAGTTTCTCCAATTCTTGCTCACGCTGGTGGACGAATACCCCCATTAACATGTGACTGTTGCCCACTAGCCGATCACTTGAGTCCACCAATGGAGGAGAAAAAGAGCGCTGTGTACAGCACGGCCCCTCGAACAAAGCCAAGGCTATGCAAGCTTAGCTCGGACAATGGAGGTTGAGTAGTCAGTTGGATCTTATGGACTCAGTGGAGCACTGGTGGCATTGTTCAGCAAGTTACTGGATCACATCCCCCTCTAGTAGTCCCGATGTTGAGAAACACAGAGTTGACTGTTCTGCATTTAGGGGATCATTGGGAGCTGCACGCTGCCTGGCCAAAGTGCTTTACAGCACAATGTGAAGTGCCATAGTACGGCTCATATCTCAGACGTTGCATGTGTGGACAGCCTCTCTTGCTGGATTGACCTGCTTTGGTTTGCCTGGTACTTTTGTTGTAAGTTGTTTTAACTTCCTTACATTACTATTGACACACCTATGATGTATGGTTCCCTATAGGTGACTGACTATTGGCTGTGTTAAGGTTAGGTTTATGCTTTGTCTTGCGGTTGTGGGGTTGTTGGAGTGGGTGGTGCACTGTGTGTTCTGACCCCTTTCTATCAAGGGTCAGCATTCACTTTTTAATCCACAGAAGCTCTTCTGTGGGATCAGACCAGACAGGCTAGCCTTTATTCACCACATGCATCAATACACTTTGGGTGCCCATGGCCCTCACTGATTCATCATTTGTTGTTCCATGGGCCACTTTTGGTAGGTACTTACTACTGTACACCCGGAACATTCCACAAGAGCTGCCGTTTTGGAGATGCTCTGACTCAGTCATCTAGCCATCACAAGGAGTCCTTTGTCAAAGTGGCTCAGATCCTTACGCTCGCCCATTTTACCTGCTTCCTGCATGTGAACTTCAAGAACTGGCTGTTCACTTGCTGCCTAATGTATCCCATCTCCCTGAAGGGTGCCATTGAGATAGTCAATGATAAAAATAGATAGTCAGCGTTATTTACTTCATCTGTCAGTGGTGTTAATGTTATGGCTGATTGGTGTATAGGTGAAGACAAGGTGAGTATTTATAGTAGAGCATCAATAGAAGTTCTTTCTCTTTTTCTCTCTCTCCTCTGCACTGAGCTAACAAGTGACCCTCTCTGGGACTTACAGCACCTGGCTCACAAGCAGAACTAATTCTCCTTTTGTTACAGGCAAAACAACAAATTACTGGACCCTAAATCTTGTCGGAGACCGCGCGATTCAGCTAATTTAACAGGCCCATTTAGTTCCTGGCAGCACATCCCACTTTCTTTCCCTCCGGGTGTTCAGCTCGCACTTACACTTAGATCAGCCTCCCTTGGTTCGACGCAGTCATGGACCAGCAGATTTCTAATAAGCCCTTGTCATTAACCCCTGTGGAGAAGACAGGTTGAGTGTCGTCGATTGTCTTTAAAGCTGTGTTTTTTTTATTTTTTCCTCTGACAGGTCTGTTGGAGAGCAGCATGCGCCTGAAACCCCATGAAGCTCAGAGTTACAGGAAGAAGGCCCTGTGGGTGTCATGGATCTCCATCGTGGTGACGCTCATATTGGCAGTGGCAGCGTTCAGTAAGTGCACACATCAATACTTTGGTTTGCTTTGTGCTATCGTAAGGGGCTGAGTTACTTTGGGTCTTTGTTGTGCATCAAAAGATGGGGAATAATATACTGGAAAGAGCCGTACTAAGGCGCAAAATATTCTAACCCTCACTTTAGTCCGTCAGTCGAGACATTTTGGTGTCGGAAGTTTACTTATTTGGATTTCTGCTGGTACTACAAGGCTAATGTAGCGGGTAGAAGACTTATGCTGACCAACAATTAGGGCTGCACGATATGGACAAAATATCAGTATTGTAATTATATCAAAACATATTACAATCACGATGTTTTTCAGTATTTTAACTGGTCCATATTACATTATCCCATAAATGGCAACACCAAGAAAAACCAATGAAGAAAAATCCTTTTGATTTTATATTAATATGTTAAATTTTTTATTCAACAAACCAATAGTTTTTTCTAAATATAGGCCTCTATCAAACAGTCGAGATTTCTCTTTAACTCTAAACATAAACAAATTAGTAAAAATCAATTAAAATTCTCTTAAAACTCCCTCAAATGTGTGTTAGTGCAACAGAGCTCACTGAAAAGGTTAAAACCAAAAACCTAAACCAAGTGATGGAACGTTCAGGTTAAGTAAAACTCAGTGAATGTACAGGGTCTCAAAATGGGCTCGACCAAATAATTGACCAGAACACTAAAGGGTTAAAGGCTTTAATTATGTAAGTATAGTTAACGCTTCACAATGTACGTTCAGTCTTCAAATCACAGTTTTTGTGAGGTCACAAAACCAAAACTTTTACACATCTCTTTATTTAGCTTACAGCAGTTTACACCCCCCTTCAAATCACAGTTCTTACATGTTCATTTGCATATGCTGCCTTCTACTATAACAGCATTATATATATATCACAAGACCGATATTACGACAGCAATGTAGATGTACAGATGATATATTGTGCAGCCCTACCAACAAGCACACTGCAGGCCTAAATGAGAACAGTACATCATACAGTGTCAGGAACTACAAAAGCAAATCTGACCAACTACATTTAAGGTTAGGAGAAGGTTTTTCTTTTCTGAACTATACCTTTGGGACTAAATATCAGTGATTACACCAAGGGTTCTCAAATCTGGACCTTGAATCCAGATTCCAATCCTGGATTTTGGAATCACCAATAGTTACTGAACTGTTGATATAATTGACTGGTCGCCTAGAGTCACATCTACTGGTGATTTCAAAATCCAGGACCGGAATCTGGATTCAAGGTCTGGATTTGAGAACCCCTGGATTTCACTGAAAATACTGTGTGATTAGCTTTGCAAGCATTTGTAAGTTCATCTGTGAACACTGACATCTATTTGGACACACTGGAGAGTCTAGAAGTTTGTAGACACCTGCTCATCCAACATTTCAAGAGTTCAAGAGTGTTAAAAGGAAGTTTTCTTTCATGTACTGTGGTTGTGTGTTATCTAGGCAATGCTAAGGTCAGCCTGAGGAGATCTTAGGCTTGTGTGCGCTTGCTACGTAGAGTCACATTCTACTGGTCATGCTTTTCTCTGGAGACTGTATGAGTTGTGTGTTTGCACAATAGAATAGTATTAGCAATGGATGCATGGCAAAGTAGCTGAATTCGCTAATTAGAAGGAGTGTGTGAATACATTTGGACATACACCAGCAGAATAATTAATCATTTTAATTATAAGTTTATATAAAGTAAAAATTTATAAAATAAAATTTAAAAATATAAAAAGATTTAAATGTTATAAACTGGACACCAGATTTAAATTTAAATTGACAGAAATTCACATTTTTAGGGAACACTAGTAAGAAGTGTTCAAATATTGCAAAAGACATCTGCCTTGTATTCAGCCACTGTTTGTGGAAATGTGAGACATTACAGATGTTAATTTGAATAAAATGTAAAAAAATGTATTAGGTCTCGATGCTACACAGTCTTTCTGTCATCCACTGCTCTGTTCATCATTCCAGACACATCTAAGATTTTCTAACCGTATACAGTTCCTACAGTTTCTTCCTTTTTTCTAAGCATCATCTTATAGCCATTTTATTTGCTTGGTTTTATATTATTAGAAACCTTTTAAACGCTAATTCCAAATTTTTGAACACTGGCGTATGTGATATTAACAGGTTACTTTTGTGTCATGAATGTTTTAGTTACTGACTATAGTGGGATTCAGATGCTGACTGGGAAGTGTAAGCTACATCAGAATCTCGTGAATATTTTTATTGCTTATAATATTAGCTATACTGTCATCTGCAAAAGTTTGACTCCCCCAGTGAAATAACTGATTTTCTAAGTGAAAAAGTGTAGTTCTATGTATTATATTTTTTAACTGCGTATGTCTAAAACCTATGTATAAATGGCTACATTCATTACAAAAACAGACCAAAAAAATCACAAAAAGTGGCAAAACAGGTGAATTTGAGTTTTTTTCTGGACAGTCCCAGAAAGGTCTAGAAAGTTCTGGGCAGTTTCAGAATATTCTGGAAGTCAACTTAACATTTAAAGTGAATGGAGAATGTTTTTCAAAACAGATACATTTCAAAATGTAATTGTTCTGACCACAGAAGCAAAATGTTTGTGAAACAATAGTCATTTTCTATTTATTTTAGGCATAAAGGATTGGGAAAACACACTTTGTACACAGGAACAAAAATAAACAAGAGCTCTGTTACATTATTTAACAGGGAACACATGTAAATATGGGATTTTTTCTTTTTTTCAAATTTTAGTCCACAATGTTTGTTTTGTTAACATATTCGAAAATCTGTATAAAATATGCCAAAGCCTTTGCACAAGCCACATCTTACATTTTATTTTTCCAGTATTGTAAATACAGCCAATAAAGAGTAATTATGCAATAAACTGTTCCAAACTTTTGCAACTTCTGTATAATTGGGGAATCAAACTCATTTGCGAATGCTTCAAATGAATGCAGACTCACAATTAAGGGAATTGAAGAAAATGACACAACCTGACATCCTAGAGACCTCTGCTATATTCATTACCTAGTCTATATGACTGAAGCTTCTAGCATGTCCCTGCAGTCAATAAGCCCTTGACCCAGACACTCCTTCAGGCATGAGTGCATCCTTTGATCAAGAAATCGAATGGCAATGCCTGAGCAATTGTCTTCGGATGTCTTTGTTTTGGAGTACAAGAACCTTGGGGATTGATCATAGAGTTCATAGGGCTGAGCAATATAGTGAAAAAGAATCAAGTTTGTCAAAGTATTCAGGGTCATTGTAAAGCAATTATGTACACTTGCTAATGCTCAGTGTTTGAATAGCATAAACAGTTAGCTAACTCTTGATAACTGTCCTCCTGCTTTGTGCTGTTGTGAGTGAATAGCTAGATTTCTTCTCCCTACTCATCTTAATCATTTGTTCAAAGCTGGAACATGTTTTGCTAATCGAAGAGCAGAACACCATAACCATTTTATTGAAAACAATCGAAAAGAACATTATCATTATTGTAACAGTAGGTGACGTCACATCATGGGGTGTGTAGAATTTGTTCCAAGGGCTGAGTGACATGCAAAACTATCTAGAGACCTTTTCTAATTAGTGAATTCCCCTAAGTACCCAATGCTTAGCACATGTGTTCAACTGCCCACACAAAGCTATAATCTTCACATTAAAGCACTGCCAATAGAATTAGATGCCACACATGAGCCTAATTCACCATATGCAATACAAAGCATTGCCTAGAGTGGTATAGAGTGGTACTGGGCTGCGGATCACTGGAACATCCTGCTCTGAAATGATGAAGCTCTCTTTGGGAGGATACTTTGGTAATGTTTTGTGATGATGAACTAACCATCCAAGATGCACAGTCACATTCTTACAGCAATGTTCCTACATCTTCATAGAGGTTCTCGCTGTAGCAAAGGGTCGACAGACTCTTCTTATAATACCTTTGATTTCCAGAGAAACATGGCATGAGCATGTGCCTCAAATGCACAATATTTAACACCAATAATTGTTCTTAGGTTCTTATCACATAGACCAATTTATTCCAGTAAGTGAGCAGTTAGGAAAAATATTTGAGATATACATCATCCAGTCAGTCAACCCATCTGTTCTCTGTGTTCTTCAAAGCCAGCACTGAACTCTGCCTTAAAGCGTCAGGTAGAAGATCTTGTCTGATCAGCCATGTCAAGTGAAAGCATCAGTAAGACTATGATTCAACACCTATTTGTGGCTGCAGAGACAGTGATGAGCAAAGAGCAAAGACAGATTACACTTTACATTTGGTATCGACTGTGTTGATTGACATTTCTTAGTGCTTTGCAATTTTATGCAGGCTTTGTTGGATAATCCACTAGTTCTGATGGAATGAGAGTTCTCAAGGCAGGAAGTAGGTGGGAGTATGACAGACAGTTTGATTCAATGATCCACAGAAGAGTAAACCACAAAAACAACAGAAATTCAAACAGATTGAAAGACAGAGGCAATATAGTAGGATAGCACAATATATAATCTGTACATTGTTATCGCAATACTGGTATCTGCAACACTGATATCGCCGAAGGCCATGATATGCAAATGAGCCTCTTACCAATCACCGAACTTCTTATCACAGCCATGTGAAGAGGTGGGGATAAACTACTGTAGACTAAATAAGGAGATATAGGTAAATGTGTTGGTTTTGTGACTTCACAAATGTATGGTTTGAAAACATGTTTTTAAAGCTTGCTTTCCATATTTGTACTGTAAGAATGGGGCGTGAATGTACATTGTGAAGCTTTTACAATATTTAAACACTTTGTAATTAGAGGAGCAAATTATGGAGCCTTTAAAAGATTGAAAAACATCGCAATCGCAATATGTCGTGGTATAATCGCAATGCTGATATTTTGTCCATATCGTGCAGCCTTACAATATACAGAACAGTTAACATAGCGCAGAGGCAGAAAACACACCTAATTAGCACAGTCACTGAACTTCACAGAAACAGTGACAGAGATTCAACCGAGGCTGACAGAGGTGTACACCAGGGCACCGACATGAACATCTGGGAGAACACATTAGGGACACCTGAACAGACTAATGAATGGGAATGACAAAGTGGGGCTATGGCGGAGACAGAAAGCATGTCGACAGAATCAATAGCAAAAGCGAGCATGTAGAGCATGTGCATGGAAACGATATAAACAAGGACATAGACCGGTTTTGAGGGGAAAATGTTACATCGAAGCTACAGTGGTGCTGAAATATTTGTGCTTCTTTATGCAAAATCTGTATAAATATGACCCAAAAGATCAGCTGATGTTTACACAAGTCCTTAAAATACATAAAGAAAACCCAATTACACAAATTCAGCCAAAATATTACTATTATATTACTATAATTCTAATATTATTATTAAAATATCACATATCTGTGAGTGACTAAAGTATGTAAACCTTTGATTTCACCTTTTTGTTGAGCAATAACTGGAGGATAAGTACTGCAGATTGGCTTGGAGGACTTTTAGCCCATTTCTCTATACAGAAAAGCTTCAACACTTGAATTCTTCACGCCTCACTTTAGGTCCTTTCACATTTTAATTGGGTTAAGGTCTTGGACATCTCAGAACATTAAGTTAGTTCTTCTTTAACTGTTTTTTTGGTAGAACGTTTAGGGTTCTTGATTTTTTTTAAGGTTGTTGTCTCACCAAATGTCCTACTTTCTCTTGAGATTCAGATCTCAGATTGATGTTCTGGCATTGTCCTTTAGACTTTATTTAGGCAGTAATGGTCTTATGTATACACCATGCTAATGGTGGTTTATTAGAGCTGGAGCTTATTATAATAGTTTTACCCTAAACTTCAGATGTTTAAAATTGTAAGAGACATTCAAAAAGCATTTGTTTGTATGTTGAAGAGTGAATTGCTAATGCCTATTTAAGTTTAAACCTGATTCAGAACAGTATTGGAAAAGCCTGTTAGCCTTACTCGCCTGTAGCCATACTCTTTCAGCAATGCAAAGATAGTTGTCAAACAAAACTGTGTTCTAACCTATGCTAAGTAAGGTTTGTTTGTTGGCATGTTGAAAAGTGAATTGCTTCATGAATATTTTAGTTTTTAAATCTAATTTAGGACCACATTCAATGAGCCTCTTAGCCTGTTAGCTAGCATACTTCTTCAATAATTAAAAGAAAGTTGTAAAATAAAATTGTGTTTTAACCAATTTTATGTAAGGTTTATGGGCATATAAAGTAAAAGTATGGGCCTTTTATTTCACTACACACAATTTAATCATGGTGCAGTATGTAACAATGTACTAAGCTCAACTGAGCATTTATGTAGCTATCTAGTCAACTAGTAAAATAGTCAAAAATTATACACTGATTTTGTGAACTGTTGTGTTGTCAGTTGCCAAACAAAACTTTCATTTTTTGCACATAAACGATAGCATAACTAGGCTAATAATCTCCAGTGAGCTTGACAGGTTGTGATAGAACAATCTACTTTGCCAGGAAAGGTCATTTGACAGATGTACAAAACCACAGGATATTGCACAGTGTGTTGGTGTGAGTTATCAACATCCTACAGCAAAAACACTCCTGCCTAAACAAAGTGATTTAGAGAGGCTCACTGAGACCTGCTGTATGCAAATTTTAAATTCACCAAACTTCACACTTCCCTTTTTTTTCGATCTAGCTACTTTACCTTGCTCTGAAAGGCTTATTGTTGTCATGCTCTACTAAACAGGCGAACTGTGTGCTGTGGTGTTCATTCAGCTTGAAAAATAAACGTCACTGTAGAACATTTTAGCAGCGGAACTGATCTGATATGTTCATTTACATTTTTGAAGTTATGGATTATTTTTATTACCCAGTCGCTTGATACTAAGCGCTGTTCTGTCCTCATTTCTTTGATGCTTTGTGTTTTACCATAAGCTCTCTCACCCAAGTTCCTGGGATAATTAGGCCAGATGTGAGGCCTTCATTTGTTCCATGTTCCAAAAAGAGGACGCTTACTCAAGATCTAGTTTGCATATTTAATTTGTATATTTAATTTATTATGATGCACTGTCCCGTTGGACTATGCGCTACACCTGTACAAATGCAGCAAGATACGAGGCCAGGCAGAGAAAGGGAAAGGAAAACAGAGTGGCTGCTCGAGGAGAAGAAGCTGGTTGTCCCTTGAGACATGGGAAATTGCATGTGTGACAAGTACCTCCATCCTATTAGACTCAGAGACAAGGGCAATTAGGACATAAGGGCAGGAGTAGCATGTTGGTAAATGGAAAGGGATGGACTTCTGTCCCTCTCCATCTATCTATCTATGTATAGAAATCCAACACACGTTCTCCCGTCATTTGAATCAGCTCTATTTCCCCTATTTGCGAATGTGTTTTGTCTTTCTTGCGATGAACTGGTGACCTATCCAGGGTGTTTCTCTGCCTTTCACCCTATTATCAGTGGCATTGACTTTCAGGTTAGGATAAGTTATTTCCAGAAAATATAATGATGCTATTATGACCTTTTTATGAATTGACATTATAGGAAGTGCCACATGCGAACCTCACAGTGAAGGGATTGGCTGCACTTTGCCCATGTTTTGTCTGCAAGTATGCAACCTAATCCTAGCGCTGTCATTTCCTCTTGCTGTAAGCTGGACCTGAGGGCTGATATTCCCAGAGCATCTGAGAAAATCAACAGGATCATCAACAGACAAAGTATCTGAGTTTCTGGGTTGCAACCAATAGCTACGTTGCAATAGGCTAATGAAAATGAAACTGGCAGTTGATTCACACATATTTATGACTGAATTCAGAGAGAATGAGATCGATTGTGCTGCATTGGACTCCAGGCCATAGACGGCATGAGGAACTGACTTTACTATGCATTTAAGTAAATTAACAGAAGTGTGTTCATAGAAATGTGTAGTGGTTAGGACGCTGCCTTTGGGACCTGAAGGTCGCAGGTTCGAGTCCCGGCCCGGGCACCACTGAGTTACCCTTGAGCAAAGTACCGTCCCACTACACTGCTCCCCGGGTGCTGTTGGTAGCTGCCCACTGCTCCACGTGTGCACGTGTGATGGGTTA
>JBBPDA010109532.1:0-10235 GCA_037974385.1 Arnoldichthys spilopterus
TGTGTGTGTGTGTGTGTGTGTGTGTGTGTGTGTGTGTGTGTGTGTGTGTGTGTGTGTGTGTGTGTAAATATATATATATAAATAACACACACACACACAGACATACATCAGGCATCTGTCAAGGGTAGGTATATTTTAGGCAGCAATCAGTTCTGAACACTTGCTGATAAGGATCTGAGCCACTTTGACAAAGGCCAAAATGTGATGGCAAGGCCTCTCCACTGCAGCCGCTTTTGTGGGATGTTTTTGTTTGTGTGTCTGTGTGTGTCTGTATATATATATATATTTGTATAAGTTCTTTCCTCAAGGATGGTGATTATTTACAAGCCTGAAGTTAATGCTTTATAAGCTCCTTCTATCAATTAAATCCATCCCTGCTGGTGGAACTGTACAAGTCCATGTGAAGCCTGAAGAGACATAAGAAGACCAGGACCCAGATCTGTGGTTCACTGACTGTTGCTTTTAAAGGAGATTTAAACCTTGGTGTAAGACGATACTACAGTAATAAATAAAAGCAGTAAATAAAGAAGATACATGTGCACAGAACATTATGTCCACTCTTGCTATGACCTGCTGTAACCTTTCTTAATCATTTCCAGCTGGAGAAGATAGTGTAGCGCAGCTGGGCTGGGCTTGATGGTGGGCCTTTGCCACAGACGCACACTCTTCTTCTTCTCACTAACGACACTCTAGTGTTTCTGTTTATGGTTTTCCCCCCTGGATTCCCCAAGATAGCTTGTCTTCCTCCTTTCGCGTTCTGATTCAGACTTCTTGGAAAGGAACGAGAAGCGAGAGTGTTTATCCTTGAAACTGCCAGACACGGGGTTGCCTCACTCACCACAGCACGCTTGTGTTCGATAACTTCTTTCAAATGGCAGGCTGAAAGTGAGTGTGAGCTGCTGGAAAGTGGATATTTTTAGTGACTGCAGCACATTGACATGCATGTGGAATGTATAGACAACCTGTCTGATTTTGGAACAAGCATTTTTGGTTTTGGAATGACACATTTTTGAGACTCCGTAGCATTGTAGCAATTTGTGCCAGAAAAGTATTGAATTTCAGTTCCCAGCTTTAATGGTCTGTCTCCATAGTGCAGAGTCGGATTTGATGACATGGAGTGAAGTCTAGACTTGGGCTAAATTGCACTTTACAGTGATGCTTTGCCATTAAAAAAAATCATTAAGGATAAGGCCAGGGGTCCAATGGAAAGCCCACTATGCCTGAGCTTTTGTTGGTTCTTTGTTGTTAAGAAAAAGGAAAATGTTAATTAATATAAAATAATATCAGTTAGATTTTGTAAAGAACAATGCTATAGTAAACAGAAGGCTGCAGGTTCAAATCCTGACCTGGGTACCACTTGGGTACCCTTGAGCAAGATACCGTCCCGCTACACTGGTGTTACTTATAGCTGCCTACTGTTCCATGTTTGCACGTATGGTGGGTTAAATGCAGGGGTCCCATTTTTTTTGTGGTGCACTTTGTGTGATTGAGTGTGTTCACAATGACAAAATAAGTCACAGGAAAAGTTATGAATAGTAATAATACATAACACATTCTGTATAACTGTGTATTTACTGAACATGTAAATGCATAACAGGAGCACATTGTAACAGCTGTTGCTAACACACAGCCATAAATAAAGTGCTTTGTTCAGTGTGGTATGCATTAATAAATAGACAGACAGACAGACAGACGGACAAAAACCCTCCTTTTTGTGAAACAGGCCAAAAAGAGTCCAGCTTGACCATTTGCTCTGAAACAAATTGAACTGTATTCTGTAAAGAGCCTTACAGGATGCACACTCAGACTGTGTGGGTCTGAAGTTCTCGGTGGTAGGGTTGCCAAAGTAGCCAGTATTGAACATCCAGATGGTGTTGGGGAGGCAAGTGTGCAAAACGTTTGTTATTTTTGTTCAAAATTTCATTTGCATTACTAAAGCACAGGTGTATATCTTGGCATGCGGCAAAAGTTCGTCTTCCACACGCTCTGAATCACTGAACATCAAATATTAAAAGCGCGGATGAGCTAAATGTGAGCTTAATGAGACTCTGCCATCATTTGCATGACTCTTAAAGCAGAAAGCCTGATGCTGGCGGTCGGTGTGGTACAGAAGCCTTGTGGTTACTGTTTGTGATCTAAAATGCTCTTTATTTCTCTGTGCTCTCATGGGAAAGATTGGCAGGTATGGCAATCGCAGTACACACTGTGTTTGGCAGTCAAACATTCTTTTTCCTGCAGCCATAGGTTTAGGTTTAATCTGGCACTGTGCAATCATCAAAAAACATAATTGTCCCAAATATGCCAAGGATAAATTTATTTAAGCTAAGAGATGTAGTTAAGTGCTTTGGGAGGAGCTGTCAGTCCATGGAACCAGCAGGGAAAATATGGGTGGGGTGAGTGAGTAAAATCCCTTTTATCCTACCACATCCACACCTCCGGCTCTGTTGGGCAAGACACCTAAGCCCCTACCTGCCCCCTGTGTGCAGCCCACTGCTTCTGCTCCTGGTGTGTATGTTCACGGGTATCACAAATGGGCTTAAGTGCAGAGGACAAATTTGCTGCTAACTGTTCATGGTGTGACTCCTGGTTACCAGGTTACGTACATAATATCATATTCGCTTTAGTCAGGCTTCTGCTAACTAAGCCTTGTTTTGGGTCTTTTCCCCCTACGCTCGCTAGGTATAAGCAAAAAAAACAACCATGTAAAGGTTTAATCGGCTGGTGGAATCTGCACAACAGGTTGTTTCTTTTTATTGGGGTATTAACCATCCTAAAAACCAACAAAGCACAAATTGCCCCCCTCTCAGTGTTTTTTTTTCTACTTTTTTCAGGAGAAAGTTTGAAAGGCAGGGGGGTGGGGGTTTCCCCGGCACGCCGGGACTGAGTGCCTTCGGCTGCGTTCAGCGTGAACTCTCCCAGAGTGTTCCGTGATCCAAAGTCCTGGATTAGATTTAGCTTGGTGACTCATTGGCTCCCATTGTGTTAAAATACCTCCTTGGTTCAGGACTGTGGGCAGCAAAGAAACGCAGAGAGAAAGGGAGAGAGATGGTAATTAGAAACTGCTGTTGGGTTAAGGGATGTCCTGTTTAATGTGCGGATGGTGGGGTGCTCCCTGCTTGCATGGGCATGAACATGAAAGAGCCTCTGGTCTTGATTTACTGACAAGTTAGAATGTTTTGCAGCTTAAGAATGCAGAGTCATTACTGGCCACTAGGGCTGTGCGATTAATCGTATTTTCATGATCATCACAACACGAGTTTCTGCAGTCAACGCATTCACAGGCGGCTACGTCAACAAAAGTCAAAGCACAGCACAGACACAAGATACGGGAGTGGTGTAATTATAGGGGGCCTTGAGTCGTGCCTAAATCAGTGCGGTGGTGCACTTACCTGCGAATAGTGATTTTTGTTTGTCGTTTTGTACGTTTTGTCATTTGAGAGATAACTGTTGTGCTATTTTAATCACGCAACAGCAATAAGAGATGTAGAGTATTGTCATTACTATATTTATTTGCTTTTGCTTTACACTGATCAGCCAAAACATTAACACCACTGAAAGGTGAAGACTGGGGTTGGGACTTGACCTGTAACCTTCTGTTCACGAGAGCAAGGTCCTAACTGCTAGGCCATCACTGTCCCTAGCATCTGACAGGGCAGTTTGATGTATTAGGCAGCAAGTGAACAGTCAGTTCTTGAAGTTGATGTGCTGGACACACAAAAAATGGGTGAGCGTAATGGTCTGAGCAACTTTGGCAAGGGTCTTATTATGACGACTAGACGACGGAGTCAGAGCATCTCCAAAACAGCAGGTCTTGTGGAGTGTTCCAGGTGTGCAGTAGTTACTACCTACCAAATGTAATCCGAGGAAGGACAACTGGGGATTGGGTGACAGGGTCATGGATGGGGGGATTGAAGACTAACCTGTCTGGTCCAATCCCACAGAAGAGCTGCTTTGGTTTAAAAAGTGAATGCTGACTCTGAGAGGAAATAAGAGCTGACCAAGCTGTTTTGGCAGCATGAGGGGGAACTGCTCCGTAGTACTCAATGTTAGGGTTGACTGGTGTAATATCAGGGCCTGAACTGAACAGCTTTAATCACCGGCTTTATCTTCTCATATTTTATGCTTTGATCTGGACAAATTACCGGTGTTGCAACTGGTCAGAATGCTTGTGGAACACAATAGAGAAGCTCTGTGATTGGTTAAAGGCTGCATTTATATAATGTATTAGTAATGCAAAGGCCAAGACCATCACAAAAAAACCAGTGATCTTATTCAACTCTAATGGTCACTGGTTAACAAGGGCTGACCCTGATGTAGGACCTGCTTGTATATTTCACAGCATACTGAGTTTGCTTACTTTACTTGAGATGTCGATGCAGTTTTTGTAATCAAGAGGGCGTTCTTACCCCCTGGATTTCGACTTTGTTGGTGTCAATTTCTAGATTTCGACTAGCTGTCCTGAAGGAGAGGGAGCTGTTCATCTGCACATTTCAGTGTTGTCTGTCTGTCTGTCTGTCTGTGTGTATTTCCACTGCGCTGTGGCTGAAGTAGAGAGCTGGCTCAGAGGAGACACTGCAGGATCATTAACTCTGCCCTCAGGCCTCAGCCCAGGAATGTACGTATCACCTGTCAGCAGGAGTAAGCGGATCACGCTCACTCCACCTAGGAAACTTGAACAAGGCACAGGTCATGAGGGACACACTCTGTGTTCAGTCTGACCTCTTCTGAATGCTCCCAGTGTCTCCTTTCCACTGTCTTGGGTTTACATTTAGAATGAGAGGGCAGTAAAAGATTTGGTCAGTGGAGTACGTAACAGTGCTGGGATTATACAAGACACAAAGCACATAAGATATTATTATGGGCTGCATTCACAGTGCCAGTCCGTTTTAATACAGATACCCAGTAACAAAATACCGCCTTCAGCTTAAATGATGTGATTTCTAAGTTCACCATCTTTTATCAATAAAGAACATCATAAATCAATAAAACATTAGCTAAACAGTTTAAACAGGACCTTGTTTATTATGCTCAAAATACTTTGTGCTCATTGTTTCTGAAATCATGATACAGAATAGGCACATTGTCCCTGTCCAGAGAAAAACACATCTCTCTCTTTTTCTTTTTATGATATTTGTTTTTCAACATCAACACAGCAGCTGGTCTTTACATTCATTACATTTCATTATGAACAGGCCAATGGAAATTTCCCAAAATCACTTGATCTAAAATGTTCTTCCACTAACATGCATTAGAAGTAAGGAACGTTTCTGTAAAGGAAATCTCCTGTAAAGGCAAAGACAAAGTGAACCTATAGCCGTATACAAGTATATGGAGAGATGAAATGGCAAAGCTCAGGGTCCACAGTGTACACATACAAGACAAAGTACAAATACAGGACCAATGCACAGGACCATGCAAGTTACTGTTTTGGAGATACTTGTTTTTTCTTGGACAGTGACCGTATGCTAATGGACATGTCTCTGCCCATCCACATCAGATTAGCATGTGCAAATATGCTTTTAGAGTGGATACAGTTCAGTGAAATATAGAATGCAATTGTTTACCATGTTGTAAGTTTGGAAAAGCTTAGAATTTAGATGAAGTACATCATTCAGCACAAGCATATAATGAATACACATTATATTAATATATTATTTTTTTAGCCTGTTATATTGTTAAAATGATTGTTATTGTAATCCATATATATATATATATTAGGTTTGGTTTGAAGAAAGTAAAATCTATGCAAAACATCCAAATCCTCTGATGAAGGTTTACTTGGAAATGAGAAAATGTCAAGTTTATTTTTCATATGCAGTGGAACCTCATTATCAGTAATTAAATTCTTGGACTTGGAGTTTCCTCAAGTAGGGCGGCGTGGTGGTGCATTGGTTAGCGCTGTGGCCTCACAGCAAGAAGATCCTGGGTTTGAGCCCCAGGTCAGTCAAAGGTGCCTTTCTGTGTGGGGTTAGCAAACTCCTCTTTCTCCCACTTGCTACAAGCTTGTGGTTTAGGTTGACTGATCACTCTAAACTGTCAATAGGTGTGTGTGTGTGTGTGTGTGTGTGTATGTGAATGGTTGTCTGTCTCTGTTGCCCTGTGATGGGTTGGTCTCCTGTCCTGGGTAACCCTGCCTTGGGCCCATAGTCAGCTGGGGGCGGCTCCAGCTTCCCTGCAATGGATAAGCGGTTTGGAGAATGAATAAATGAGTTATTACAGTAATAAACAGTAGAATAAAATAATAAAAGCATTAGACATTAACACACAGAAGCACAGAAGATAAGTCTAAAGTGACAATTTATTATTTATTTATTTATTTATGTCGTTTTTTGATCATTGTGACCATTTATGTAGTGTGACCGTTTTTGTCTTTGTCAATGTTCAGCAATTCAGTAGCCTGATGGCTTGTGGGTAGAAAACCATTTTGCCGTCTTGCCTAGGTGGCTCGGGAAGGGGAATGGAGGACTTTCTCATTCTAGCCTTCCACCCTTTTTTACAGTTGAATTCTTTTATTTTGGAGATGTTAAGCTCCTGGATGTTCCTCTCATTCTCCGTATCCCTGTTTATGCTCCTCAGGAGAGATCGTTGTGAATGAGGCCAACTTTGTGCGGAAGTGCATGGGAGCGGACAGCAGTCAGGACGACCTGTGGGGGAAGCTCATCTGCACCAACTTCAAAGTTTCCTTTGTTACTCATGATCCCCTGCCACAACAGGTAAGCTCAGCTGATGTTCCGAAGTAGCTAATTGGGTATAACCACTGCTTAAATTTAATGACCTACCTCCAGCTCTCTCTGTAGAACAGACGATCCCTTCTGCCCACATGTGCGGATCCATTCTTTCACTCATTGACCTTTCTTTCTCTTTTTGCATGTTTTTTTCTTCGGAACTTAACATCTCACAAACGGCTCTTGTTTGTCGGACGTCCTTTTTATAACTCGAGGGGCGCATCATTTCCCACTTAACTTTTTATGACAATGTTGTTTTTTTAAGACTAGATGGACCAGTCTGAATAGTTGGTGATCCCCTATCGCCGCTCTGTTCACACTACACAACTGTCTGACTTGAAAGTGGCAGTCTCGAGGTCGTGTAGTGTCAACAGTACAGCGAACAGACTTTCACGATCATGTAGTGTGAACATAAGTATCGATGTGACCCATAAATATCGATACTGGAACACATAGCGGAACCGATACTGTGAGCAGTATTTTGTACTGAGAAGCTGCTTTTGCTCATGACTACACTGCTGTATTTGACCTTTTATAATAAAATGTTCACTTTATTATTTGATTGCATGTGTGAGTTGATGAGATATAGCAGATTGTGTGAAATTTCATATTGAATGCAGACCCCAGTATTGAACAGAATGGACCAAATCGCATCAAACCGAAATGCATCACTGCAAATTTTGAGGTATTGAAACTGCATCAGATCGTTGGCTGAAATGATCAGATCAAAACTGGTGGTTTACATGGCTACTAGGTAAATATGCAAAAAGTGCCTATTAGACACACGCAAGGCAGTGATTGATGAATGTGCCAACACTGTAAAATTACTATTTAGCCCCTTAAAATCACAGCAATCCTCAGTGCCTGTAAAAGTTGGTGTTCTACATGATAGAATCCTGATTCAGCTCTTCAGGTAATCATCAAGCTGCTCATGAGTAGGTGAGAGCGTAAGAGTTGGCCCAGCTATTTTAAACAGGCCATAATGATAATATTCTTTAGTGTCACTCACTCTACTGAGAGAGGCAGTGCTAGTTTATGGCATACTTTGAAGTAGCGGGGTGGGGCTGTTGCATAACTGGTTTAAGAGCATGTTTACCGTCGACTGTTTTGCTCCTCACCATCAGAGGAAGCTTAACAAGACACCTTACACAGAGCGGCAGTCTGGCATCCTGCTGGACTGACATGTTTTTAAGCCAGTTTTCGAGAATGTTTGCCTTTGCCTATACTTTGAGCTTCTTTGAGACACATTTCTGAAAGCAGGTAAAGGGGTTTCTGTCTGTCAATCATTAAAAGAGTGTCGTTTTTCGGGGCTGTTGCGTAAGCGGCTACCGTCAAAACACAGAAAATAATTAACTGTTGGGTTAATCTTCCACTGTGATTGAAAAGTGAGGAATTTGTCAGGCACAAAGCTGTATTTACTGTCTGACTAATAATGTAATGGTGAAGAGCGTAGACTATGAGCAGAGTCATTGACTGACCATGGTGAAGGTCAGGAGTCGAGACTAATTTTTTTAGGTTATTGGAGAGTTACTGAAGGTTCTTGCAGTTGCAGTCAGAGTTGTAGACAGCCATCAGCCATAACATTTAACACCACTGACAGGTAAAGTGACCTTGTTATTTCATTACCATGGCACATGTCACAGGGTGGAATATATGAGGCAGCAAGTGAACAGTCCGTTCTTGAAGTTGATGTGCTGGAAGCAGAAGAAATAGGCGAGCTTAAGGATCTAAGCCACTTTGGCAAGGGTCTTATTGTGGTGGCTGGACGCCGGAGTCAGAGCATCTCCAGCATGGCAGGTGTTGTGTAGTGTTCCAGGTATGCAGTAGTTAGTACCTACCAGTAGTAATTTAAGAACTGTTGGCAACAGGATTATGGCTGCCCAAGGCTCACTGATGCATGTGGGGAGTGAAGGTTAGCCCATCTAGTTTGATCCCAGTTTGATGTTTTTTTCAGCAGAACAAGACTGTCGTTATTCCACTGTTTAGCTGGGGGGTTTTTTGAGTTTGGAAACATTTTTGGTCATTTTGATTGTTATTTACAGTAGACTGTTGCCTGGCCACATTGCTCATGTTTGATGTAGTTTAATACTTTTGCATATATTAATGTAGTAAATTGCATTATTCTTTATCTTCTCATTCAGAGGTTCCAGTGTACCCATCGGCTGCTGGGAGAGCACGATATCCCCTTGGCCTGCGTGGAGCAAGTCATGACTGGTAAGGCATCTTTACACCTGAGCCAATTTGGCTACCAGGTTAAAGCTGCAACCTTGTTTATTTAGAGGAAATATATCATTTATCATCATCAGTTCTTGAATATTTCTTGTATCTGTGTAATTCACTGTTAGTAGCTTTTTTTAATAATCTATATAGAAATATTGGCTGGTTTAATGTCAATATCTGTATAAACTACAGCTGTGTTACTTGACAATGACTGAAACACCATCACTATGAAAATGAGATGAAAAACTAACCTTTAATTAAAAACAATTTTAGAGTCTAATAAAACCAAACCCCAAGCCACAATTTTTGCACTACAGCAATTAGTTGTTTAACTTCTTTGCCAACAAAACAGCAATGAGTCTTCTATTTTAATTTGTGATGATACTAGAGAAGACTGAGGTGGAAAACTAGGTTTGGGAAACTCTAGATTCCTAGGTCCTCTTTTTTGGACTCTCCCCATTTAGCTTCAACCCCACAGGTTTTGAATCATTGTCCATGATCCATCCACAGACCACTTTTACACTTTTTTCCCCAGATATTCATGATGTCATATATACTAACATGGTTCTTAGGACCTTTGTAGGAAAAACAGCTGCAAAACATCACTGACTTAACATGGGGATGAGTTTCTTTGCTATATAACCATTCTTCTTTCTACACCAAACTCACCTTTATTGTTACCAAAAGCTCGGTTTTCGGCGTCTCCTGACCAGAGAGCATTGCGGCGTTGTGCACAGATTCGTTGAAATGTAATGAATGTGTAGGGAGTGCCTCAGTGCACTTAACATGTCGCTGTCCAGAGAAAATCATGTATCTCCATTTTTTTCTTGATTTTTATTTTTTTGCCTCATTTCAACAGCAGCTGTGGCTTTAAAATTCCATAATTTTTCAAAAATTATTTTTCCATTGAAACATTATTTAAACACCTTTAAGAAAACAGTGTCTTTCTAAAGGTTCTACAGGGAACCAAATGTGGTTCTTCTATGGCATCACTACTTTTGTAGTATAAAATGCTTCATCTGACAAGTATGAGGCTTCTGTGAGAAGCCTGTCGACTTTGTCAACTCCAGTAAAGCTGCTTGCTTGTCATTTTTGGGCATGGCCACAAAAACTACTTCCAATCCTTGAAATTCTGGCTAAAAAGACCCATTCTGCATCTCTCTCACTCTCACTCTCACTCTCACTCTCACTCTCACTCTCTCTCTCACTCTCACTCTCTCTCTCTCTCTCTCTCTCTCTCTCTCTCTCTCTCTCTCTCTCTTTCTCTCTCTCTCTCTCTCTTTCTCTTTC